>PVJS01041999.1:0-17704 GCA_004027185.1 Glis glis | reverse complement strand
CCTCCGCTCTCTCTCTCTCTCTCTCTCTCTCTCTGTCTCTCTCTCTCTCTCTCTCTCTCTCTCTCTGTCTGTCTCTCTCTCTACTTAGTGAGGCCCTCCGCAATTTCGTGAGACCCAGTTTCAAAATAAAGTATAGAAAATAGGGCCGGGGGTGTAGCGCGGAGGTAGACCGCCCCCGCATTCAATCCCCGGTACCGCAAAAAAAAAAAAAATCATTCATGCTGTTGATTCTAATTTCCTTTTCATTTCCATTATTCTCTTGTGTTACCACATCAGAAATCTATTTGTCAACCTATTCTGTTGATAATGGGCATTTGGGTCATATTTAGCATTTTGTTGGTTGGTTAGCTGGTTTTCTTTCGGTGGTAATGTTGCTACGAATATTGCTGGTAATACTGCTACTTTTACTCTGGTGCACATATACTAAATCTTCTTTGGTGATATACCTAAAATAGAATTGCTGAGTCTTTTGCATGTGAAATTTCAATTTTCTGTATAATACTAAACTTCTTTCTGAAGTGGTTGCACAAATTATTCTCTAATCAGCAATGTATATCTGGTCCATTTACCTGATTCTGAATTGTCTCCTATTTGATTTTCTATAGTCAAACTATACTTTTTCCAGTCTAATAACTGTATAATATGTAGAATCTCATTATTTTTAATCTGTGTTCCACTGAATTATTAATGATATTTTTAAAAGTCCTTTCCCATATTTTCTGGATATCTGGATGGTCACTTTTGTAAAGTGATAGTTTGATTTATTTGCCTATTTTCTATTGGGTTAATTTCCATTGATTTATAATAATATATATGTATATATGTTTATACAAATGTGTTTCTATCTGTATACACATATTGACTGATATTTAGGGAGATAAATTGATTGTGAATACTGAGGTATATGATTTTGTGTTCTCTTAGTTAATGCTTGTGACAGAGGGGCAATTTTATTTTTCCATGTGAGTATGTAGTTTTAGTTCTAGGACAGACTATTTCTCATGGTTGTAAATTTTAGTATTCATATATAAGTCATCTCTTTCCATATTTTATTTATGATCCTTTAGTCTTTTTGTATATTTGGGAAAATATGGCATTAACTTATCAAGTGCTTTATATCATAATTTTATAGGACATCCCAGTAAATTTTAGAATCAGTTTGTCAATTACACAAAAAAAATGAGAGAGCGAGTGATAGCAAGCTCACAAACAAGGAATGAAGGAAACAAGGGTGAGAGAGAGAAGGAGCCCAAAAAAATATATATTTGAGATCCAGATTTGGCGTATGCTTTCTATACAAATTTTCTTTGGGAGAATTGATATATTATCCCCATTGAGTCTTTAATTCATGAACTTTTGTCTCAGCAGACTTTAAGCTATTTCATTAAAATTTTATACAATGTTTTATGTGTTGATGTTCTACATGTTTTCCTACATTAGTATTTTCATGTCAATAAAAGTAATAACTTGCTTTTAATTTTACTTCCTAGTTGTTAGTTGATTGTACATAAATGTTCCATGGATGTGGTATATTAATTTTCTACCTGAAAACTTACTAAATTCTCTTCTTGATTTATCTCAAATTTCAGAGACTTAATATCATCTGAAACTTCGCTGTTTTAATTTTTTCTAACTTTACATCTTTAATATCGTCTACTATCCTAATGCCCTGACTTGTAACATCAGTAAAATATTGAATGTGGATGGTGAAATTTGGCATCCTTGTCAAAATCATATTTGAAAATATTATCTTTCAATGTTTCTCCATTAAATATGGTGTTTGCTTAGTGTTCTAAACACATGGATAACTTCTATTAAGTTAGGAAAAAAATTTTGCCTCCAGTCTCTATTTATGAGTGCATACATAAATAGATAGAGTGGACTTGTGTGGATTTTTATTCATACAGAGGTAAAACCTAGCAATAGAAAGGGATTAAGAGAGCTGGGGGGTATAGCTCAGTGGTAGAGAGCTTGCCTAGTAGGTGTGAGGTCCTGGGTTCAATCCCCAGTACTGCAAGGAAAGGAGAGGATAAGATATAAATAAAAAGTTCACATGTGGTGCCACAATTTTGCAAAATACTTTCTTAGTACTTATTTAAATGATATTATAGTTATTTTTCTCTTTTAGTTTATTAACAGGAAGATGTTTCTGGATTGATTTCTAATGTTAAGCAAAGCTCGACTTTCTGAGATTAAGTCCAATTTATTGAAAATGTAGTAATAATTTTACAGAAGCTGTGCTCAGTTTGTTAATGTGTGTTTACCTATTATGCCATGAAAAAATATTTTTCTTTATTTGCTGGGTAATCTCTCTCTCTCTCTCTTTGTCTTTACTATTCTGAAGTTTCTCTGTGATGTGTCTAGGTGAGAATTCCTTCCTTCCTTTCATTAAAATAAAACTTAAGAAGAATTAATTTTAGCAGAGTGTCATTGATGGAGGAATGATTTGTGAATCAGGCAGCCTTCAGGACTAGAGAAAGGTTGAGAGAGCTCCTCTCCGTGCTGTGGGCAGGAAGCTTTTATGGGCAGAAAATGGAAATGTGGTCCAAAACAGCTTGACTGACTACAGGTCTGCTTTTGCCTGCTTTGAACATGTTCTGATCAATTGGTGACCTGTGATTGACTGAAGTTAAGCTACTGTGATTGGCCGAGGCCTAGCCACTTGTTGCAGAAGTATACGCCTACCTTAGACCTTTAGTTAGTTCATGGACTAAGTTAGGTTGCAGTTCATTAAATAAGGACTTCAGTGTGGAGGAGTTCTTAGGCCAAATGTAGTTTAATTCTTCCTTCTTTCCTTCCTTCCTCCCTACTTCCCTTTCTCTCTCCCTCCCTCCCTCCTTCCCTTCTTCCTTCCTCCTTTCTTCCTTTTTTCCTTCCTCCTTTCCTTCCTTTCTTCCTTCTCTTCCTCCTTCCTCCCTTTCTTTTTTTAAGCCACTAAAATAACTGGATAAAATGCTGTCTGTAGATATGCTTTCTGCTAAAATCTGATATTTTCCTAAATCTGAGCTCATCTCCACAAACACTATATCTGTTTTTCTTATATCTTCCCTGGATGCCAGCCAGGATATTTGATACTGAGCTACAGATGTATAAATATATGGATATTTTAATCATTGATATATTGATATTTTTCCTGCCTCTGATTCTGCATTATAATAGTCCTTTCCTTCTGTGCTGTTTGTTTTTTCTTTCCTTGACTACAGCACATTACCACTCTTATTTGTTGTTAGTGTTTGACCAGGACCTGTACTTTCTATTTGTCCTTGTTTCTTTCGCACTGCAATTGATTTTTAACCACCCAAAGATAAACTGTGACTTCCAACGGCTCTGTGGCTCCAGTTGTTGCAATTCTTCGAAATGGCTGAGTGGGCAGGAGATGACTCAAATCACGAGCGGGAAGAAAACGATTTCTTCCCTCACGAATCTTTGACTCAGCATTTGGCACATTCCAGGGATGTTGAGGTATTTCCAATCGTATCATTCTTCTACTTTTCCTAGATTGTTCCAGCATTTATGATCAATTAGCACTTTGTGGGACTACTCATATTTTTCACAACTCATTGATTTTAACACCTGAAAAATCGGATAACATTTTTTCAGGGATAGCTGCGGTGTCACGGTGAGAAATGCCATTCAAGGTAATTTTAGTTTACCTTCTAACAGAGGTTTTCTGAGAACATAACCATGAACAACAAACAATTTTAAAGAATTATTTAATAGAGAGTTGACGACTGGTATTTCTGATCTAAAGTAACATGGTGCAGCAAAAATAATTTAAGCCAGTGTCAGAAAGCTGCAGGCTTGGTCCACCGTATACGATTGATCAGAATTTTGAAGGGATTCAGTTTGACTTTTACATGAGTGTATATTTTTAGGCAACTGGTAAATACTAGCTGCATCTTAGTTTGCCCATATGTGGAATCAGACGATTAAACTTCATATGTTTTAGCATTCCTTAGCCTGTGCTTTGATATATTTATTTACTTACTTATACTAAAGTTTAGTTTTCTTTTGTCATGTAGCCCTATGAACTTTACTGCATGTATAAATTTGTGTACCCACCATCATAATCAGGATATAGAACATTTTTATCACCCCCCCCAAATTCCCCAAGTTGCCCCTGTACAGTCATGCGCTGTGCTTACCCCAGTCCCTGGTCATGGCTGACCTGCTCTCTGTGCCTATAGTTCTGACTTAGAAAGTGTCATGTTAAGTGGAGTCATATAGCAGGTAACCCTTTAAGACTGGTTTCTTTTCCTTTTTAAATTTTTTATTTTTTGAAACAGGGTCTCACTAAGTTGCTGAGACTGGCCTTGAACCTGCGATCCTCCTGTCTCAGCCTCCCAAGTACTAGAATTACAAGAGTGTGGCATCACGCCTGGCTAATACTGGTTTCTTATACTTAGCCTACACCCTTGAGATTCATCCAAGCTGCCGTTGATTCACTTTCCTATCTGAATAATATTCTGTTATTTAGATGTACTAAAACTTCTACTCCTTCACCTGCTAAAAGGCCTTGAGTTGTTTCGTTTCGGTGTAGGGTAATGGCAAATGGAAGTTTCGTAAAGACTCCTGTTCAGGCTTTTGTGAAACATTAATTATTTTTCATTGACCGATGTGTGCATGTATACTTCTATCACCCTGAAACCCATCAAGATGTATGATTACTATGCACCAATAAAAAATAAATAAATATTAAAATGATTATTTTTCATTTCTTTAGGGTAGATCCCAGGAGTGCGATTGCTGGGGTACATGCTATGTGTGTATTGCACTTCACGAGAAACTGCGAAAGCAATCTCTAGAATAGATGTGTCCCTGTGTATTCACACCAGTATAATGAGTGATCCACTTGCCCTGTACCCTGTCCGGCTGGCGGTATTGGCAAGCATTTCCAATGTTACCTATTCTGGTAGGCATGGGGTAGTATTCCTTCATGATTTTCATTGTATTTTCCTAATAGCTAATGATGTTCAACATCTTATAGTGTGTTTGTAATCTGAGTATCCTCTGCAATGAAATATATGTTCACTGGACACTCTATAATACGACTTTTTATTGCTATTTTAAGAGCTCTCTGTATATTCTGTATCTAAGTCATGGGACAGATAGGTGATTTGAAGAGATATTGTCCAGTCTGTATCTTCCTTTTAAAATTATTTTTATACTGTCTTTTGCGGAGCAATTACTTTTTTGTGACCCATTTATTTATTTATTTATTTATTTATTTATTTATTTATTTATTTTTGCAATACTGGGGATTGAACCCAGGGGTATTTTACCTCCGAGCTACACCCCTAGCCCTATTTTTTTATTCTTTATTTTGAAACAGGGTTTCACTAAGTTGTGGAGGGCCTCACTAAGTAGCTGAGGCTGGCGGCGAACCTGGATCCTCCAGTCTCAGCCTCCCAAGTACTGGGATTACAAGCATGTGTCACTACGCCCAGCTTTGTAACCTTTTTATATAAACTTCTTTGATGGATCATGTTTTTGGTGTCATGCCTTAAGTACTCTTTGCTCTAGGACATAAACCATGTGTCTGAAGGATCCCCCTATGTCTTGTGTTAGAAAATTTATAGTTTTATAATTTAGATACAGATTTATGATCTAGTTTGAGTTTGTTTTTTAATGTGGTTGGAGGTTTAGGTTGAAATTCTGTTTATTTTATTTACATATGGATTGTAATTGCTTTAAAACCATTTATTGAAAAAGACTCTTCTTTCTCACTTGCTTTTGCATCATTGTCAAATACTAGTTGGTCATATTTATAAAGATCTATTTCTCAAGTCTGGTCTATGTTGCTGACTTCTCCATCCCTTCATTAATCTACTCAACCACACTGCCTTGATTACAGTAGCCTTATGTTTTGCATTTTAAAATTATTCTTCTGCCAGGTGTGGTGGCACAGGCTTGTAATCCCAGTACTTTGGGAGGCAGAGACGAGAGGATCTGGGTTCGTGGCCAGCCTCAGCTCTCTCTCTCTTTCTCTCTCCCAGTCTCTCTCTCTCTCTCTCTCTCTCTCTCTCTCAACTTCGTGAGAGACCCGGTTTCAAAATAAAGTATAAAAAATAGGGCTGGGGGTGTAGCGCGGAGGTAGAATGTACCTGGGTCAATCCCCGGTTCCGCAAAAAAAAAAAATATTCTTATAATTTTGATTTTCCTTTTCAAAATAGTATCATCTATCCTAGCTCCTTGGCCTTTTCAGAGTACAAGTATTTTACAAATTGTCGATTTGCTTAATTTACTGAGTCATTTTTTTCTACTTTAAGTATTTCTCCATTTTATGTTGAAGATAAATGTCTTTATCTGTCAGTTTGAGACTAAATGCTGAAACAGGATAAAATTTTATTTAAAAGAACACAAAATAAATTCTCACTATAACAGAGTTCAAATTGTTTCAAGTGATATTCTCTAAGTTTATTCTACATGAAAATAATATTTTGGAAATGCTACTGGCACTGCACTTTGAACATTAATCTAATTCTCTACTCTTGGTTGAGTATGGAAAGATATTTGTTTTTAGGTATAAATGGACATTTTTCATGTCTCAATTTATTAAATTATTATGCAATATTGATCATGTTTTATTATCATTAATTCACCCAAATTTTTGAGTATTGCTATGTGCTATAAACTGTGGTGATAAAAAAGTGTACTTGTCTTTAAAAGTCACCTTAGTCTTTATTTTCTTTCTATCTTCTTCATTAAGTCACTTTGGTCCCTTCAATATGGACCTGAACGTTGTCAACTAACTTCTTTGAGCAACTTACACATCCATGAGAATGACTCTCATGTCTAACTTTGTGATATGAGGTCAACCTTTCTCCTAAATTCCAATTTCACCTTTCTGACTGTGAAACCATCATAGGTATTTGAAAGTCTCTGGAATTACTCAGTTCAACTTTTCCTGTATTATAACCTCCCGATTTTCCAAAATAGTGTCTTTCCTGTCTTGTCTTTCTCTGCTAGTTGACATTCTGAAAGTCTCCAGACTTCAGTTAGCCATGCTGCATCTTCTTCCTCACAGTGAACATGAATTGCCAAGTCTGGTTAATTCAGCACACACACACACACACACACACACACACACACATGCATACACACAGCATCTTCATTGTTTATCTCCCCTTTTTATTTGACCCACTTCGGTTAGAGGATTAAAACAAAAATAAATAAATACATTTTTGAAGGAAGAAAATTGTACACATACCAGAATTCTTTTAATATTTAGAATAAAGGTCGGTGGATAGTTAATTAATTATACTATATACTGAAATTTACTTAAGGAAATAAAGAAGTCCAGTGCCCATGGGAGTGATGGGGTTTAGTGGAATTTTTTCTGGAAGAAATGATTGATCCATTAGCTGATAAGAAGTGTCAAGAAAAGATATGTAGATTACAGCTGAACTTGATTGAAGTTGAATGCTGAAACAAAAGGGTCAGGGCTTTAGGGTCTTCAGACCTACTGAGGGTTCCTTGGACATCTCAATATTGAAATATGAAGTTCTTGGCTGATGAGTTTTTATCAGTGGAATTAAGTCTAGGGGAGCGACATGCAATTTTCTCTGTCTAGTTATCTTACTATTATCTCAAGTAAGATAAACATAGTAGTTATTCCTAACATGCAAGCCAATTAATTGGTTTAGAAATAGTGCATTGCAAGTGTAAAACTAAGTTAGCAATCAGAACACATGGATTTATTTAAGATCTGTACAAAACCCATTGATTCCACAAGCACTATTTAATAACATCAGATTATAACATACTATGCTAGTTGTTGATTATATATAAAACAAACTTCAAATGTCAGGAATTTAAAATAAATGCTAAGCTGGGCATAGTGGTGCATGCTTATAATCCCAATACTTGGGAGGCTGAGACTGGAGGATCTGGGTTCAAGGTCAGCCTCAGCTACTTAGTGAGGCCTCCGCAACTTAGTGAGACCCTGTTTCAAATAAAGAATAAAAAAATAGGGCTGGGAGTGAAGTTCAGAGATAGAATGCCCCTGGGTTCTATTCCCAGTACCACAAAATAAATAAATAAATAAATAAATAAACAAATAAATAAATAAATGCTGAAATTAGGTCAAATAACCAGACAATTTTTACCATAATACAGTTCTAATACATTAAATATCGATGAAGGGTTCCTTTCAAAGAGGATTAAAGAAAGAAAAGCCTCTTTAAAAATGATGCATCTTGCCGGGCGTGGTGGCGCACGCTTGTAATCCCAGTACTTTGGGAGGCAGAGACCGGAGGATCCGGGTTCGCGGCCAGCCTCAGCTCTCTCTCTCTCTCTCTCTCCGTCTCTCTCTCTCTCTCTACCTAGTGAGTCCCTCCGCAACTTTGTGAGACCCGGTTTCAAAATAAAGTATAAAAAATAGGGCCGGGGGTGTAGCACGGAGGTAGAATGCCCCTGGGTTCAATCCCCGGTACCACAAAAAAAAAAAAAAATGATGCATCTTTGTTTGGAAAAATGAGGACAACAGAGGAAGAAAATGGAAATGGCATCCCATGTAGAGGAGCAAAGTCGGAGAGACGTCAGACCATATTGCATCATTTCCTAACCATAAGAGTCACTTGTTTCATTGATCTATTGACTTATTGGCTTATTATAACTACGCAATACTGGGGTCTGTTGTTTTATGTACTGTTTACCCCTGAACAGATAGAGTGCTGGCTCTCTCTTTCCCTGCCTACTTAGCAATTTCTTGGGTAACCCAAGAAATAATTTTATATAAGTTGTTTGCTACCCTTCTCGAGTCAACTAGTTAGTCTGTGTAGACCAAGAATATGAGCAGGCGTTAACCATTGAACAGAGGCAAAAGGAACAGCAAGTTCTTTTTATCTGGAAACTGGAAACACCAAGCAACTCATCTTTGTCTTCAGTGGATTCCATGAGAAATAAACTCTGACGTGGAGAGTGAAGAAGAGGAGGGCAGAGATGCACATGGGAAATAAATAGCTCATCCAAGCGCAACACTATCCAGTGTCGCTTCCCCTCCCGGAGTTCCAGGACTAGACTCACACTTTAGAAGGAGGGAAAGGGGTCACGTGTACAACAATGCCAACAGTGTGAGACAGAGCGTGGCATTTGAAGAACCACAAACATGTTTCATTATAACCAGAATCTCGCAGTGCTTGCAGCCTGGGTGGTGGGCAAGGCTATAGCAGAAGGCAAAGGTCAAAGGCCGAGGGTCTCTGCGTGTTATGCTAATGAATTTGCAACTGGTAAAATTGTCAAGTGAGAGAAAGAGTTTCCTGAACATTGGAAGCTGTATGCTCTGCTACTGCGCTCTTCCTCTTGGTTGGTAATGAGTCAGTCAAATACAATGGCTGCTGGCATAATTAATCCAATTCATTATTGTCGGTGGTGCTGCTGTGGTTCTAACTCGGAGCCTCATGGGTATTTGCTATACACTACACCACTGAGCTGGACCCGCAGCCCTGACTAATGTTCTTTTCTATGAGTTATTCTCATTGAAAAACTTCCATATAAATACACTCACACTGTTTCCCCTTACGAGATTATATTAATCATAGCACACATTTGAATACAAGTTTCTAATTTATAGCGTTTAAAGAACCATTTAACTTAACAAAGAAATTAGTAGGATGGGTATGTTAATCACATTTCTCAGATGTAAAAAACTGTGATGTATTTTACATAATATTCTCGTTATCACAAAGGTAACTAGTGATACTATTAAATTCCAAGTTGTGCATCCAGGATAGTCATTATGAGAGTCTGTTGCATTTAAAAGTGCTCTCTGACTTTTTTTAATGATATGAAGTATTAAAGTAAGAATCTGGATTTATTTCTACAAAAGCAAAAAAAAAAAACAAAACAAAACAAAAAAGAAAGCATAGTTAATCTGGCTAATCATCAAATCTAGCTATTCAGAGAGGTTTTAAATAACTTTTAATGTTTCTAAACTTTGATGATCGGCTGTATTTCTACTCAAGAAAATGTAGACAAGGTTTCCACATTAACTTCAAAAGAATTTAGTGTAGCGTACACAACTCTCGAACATAAAATATTTCATTTTCTTATGTGGTTCTCTGTGAAACTAAAATACTATATTTAGATAGTATAAAGTCATAGTGCACATGTGTACAGTGTTTATATACTTTTTGAGGTCTATCTGAATTGTATGTCTATGTGCATGTACACAAGTATGTGCGATTTTCAAATTTAAACAAGTTTTTCTATTTATTCTAATTCAAATTATTTTTAATATTTTAATTCTACCACTTTTATTGCTTTCTCAATTGTCTTTGAGAATAATGTCATTGATCTGGGACTTTTTTTTCCTCTCTCATTGATATCAACACGTATGTTTAAAACCATAATTTGCTTTTAATGTTACTTGTTTTTGCTACTGTTAATTGCAACTTTAGGAGTATATTTGATATTTATTATAGAATCTCACCTATCTTTCTAATGAGGGTCCATGACATGGACATCTCAAGAATCTATTCTTTGCCTACCATTAACTGAGGATTTTTCCAGAAAGTGACCGTAGCATCTAATTTAGAGATCCACTTCATGCATCGTCATTTCTCCCATTATTTCTGTTTAAGTTGGCAGGTGAGAATATTCTCTTTGGATATTTTCATTCAGAAATTTTGGTTGGATACATACAAATCTCAAATTATCATCGACTTGAAAACAGTGACTATGGAGAGAATCCAGGCAGAAGCCCTCTGCACCTGACTCATAATGCCATTTTTCTATTACTTGGTTTAACTTACACTTGCGTCTGGTCAAGATTTCAATAATATTGATGTTTTTCTAATTGCATGCATCAGTGACCTCATATATCCTATTGACTCCAAGGAGTAATAAGTTGGAAATAGTCCAATGTCTTTAACTAGGCAATAAATAATAATGCATAATGTATTGGTTATGTATACTATATATCAGAGTATAAAATATGCTATCGCATTATTCATATCCCAAGCAATTGTCTAATTTTGTAAAAAGACAAATACATAATATTAAATATTAAATAAAGCAATACAAAAAAACACTTAAAAGTTTAGTGATCTAGATCAATGAAAGTTAATGCTAAATGCATTGGAATTTTTGATAGTAATAGTACCCAATAGTTATGTTAACTGGTAAGTAGTTAATTCTTTGAAATTAAAGAGCCATGAAGTGATTATCAATCTGGACAAGGTTATGTGCAAAGATATATTTAAATTGGCAAGACTTCTCATGTTAACAAAAAGAGAGCTGAAGGTAGTGAATATAAGCCTACCAATAATAGAAGATGTTTTAAAAAGGAAAATGCTTGTTCTCTAAGGTTAATGAGGGAAAACTTTCAATTAAAAAGTGTAGGTCACTTTACAAACCGAGTAAAACCTGTAGTCTCTATTCTAGACTAAAGGCACATGAAAGAATATATTAAATGAATAAAGGAAACTGTATGGAACTTTGAACCACTGTACTTGGCTTAGAGTCAACATCTTAACTATGTGAATGTTCTTTTTTCCCTCTTAACTCTACAAACTCAGTTTTTGCTATAATTTTGGGTTCTTAAAAAAGATACAAAATGGGAGAAGATCTTTGCCAGCTGCCAGCTACCAACTACTCCTCTGATAGAAGACTAATTTCTAGAATATACAAAGAACTCAAGAAACTCACTGCCCAGAAAAAAAAACAATCAAAAATGGGCAAGTGAACTAAAATAGACACCTCACAAAAGAAAAAATAGATGGCCAATAAATATGTGAAAAATATTCAACATCATTAGCAATCAGACAGATGCAAATCAAAACTACCCTGATATTTCACCAAACCCCAATTAGAATGCCCAAACACAAACAATAACAAATGCTGGTGAGGATATGGAGAAGTAGGAACTCTGATACACTGTTGGTGGGATTGCAAATTACTGTAACCACTTTGGGAAACAGTGTGGAGGGTCCTTCGAAGAATGGGAATGAATCTACCATGTGACCCAGCTATCGCACTCCTGGGAATCTACACAAGAGAATTGAAACCAAACTACCAGAGTAATACATGCATATCTATGTTTATAGCTGTACAGTTTATAATTGCCAAACTATGGAACCAACTGAGATTTCCCTTAACAGATGAATAGAATACAGAATTATAGGATATATACACAATAGAATTCTACTCAGCCATAAAGAAGAACAGAATCATGTCATTAACAGGGAAATGGATGGCACCGGAGAATATTGTGCTAAGTGAAATTAGTCAGTCACAAAAGTGAAAGGTCGGATGTTCTCCCTCATTTGTGGAAGCTAGGGAGATATTGGGACACAGGAGGGACTTCAAACAAAGGAGGAGAAACCTTAGTGGAGTGAAGGGGGGACCTGACTGAGGGAGATGGGCCGGGGGGAGGAAGAGTTGAAGAGGGAAACAGCTCAATGGACATGATGTACACACACAAACTCATCAAAACCAATCACTGTGCTGAGAACGGGAAGGTGGGAGAGGAGAGGGAGTGGGGTGGGAACTGGGGGAGGGCTCAATGAGTGCTGTGTGCATGTATGCCTCTATCACTCTGAACTGCATCAAGATGTATGCCTACAATGCGCCAATAAAAGAAAAAAGAAGGTATAGGAAGTGACACTGATATAAAATTTCAATATAAATATGTACTGCCACAAGAGGACTCAATATTTTAATATTGATGTAACTAGTATATTATAATACATATATCTACCCAGATTCAAAGCATATTTAGCTCACTGTACATTTTTAATCAATTCAGTGTATCATCTACCATAATTTTCATACATGTGTAGAATAAAAATAATCAGTAGAATACTAGAAATAACCATGGACTGCCTCATTATTTTATCAGAAAACTGAAAATAATGCATGTTCTTATAAATGGTATTTATATTGTATTCATATGAAGCACACTTTTACATAATATGGAGAAAGTTTGGAAATATGAGATAAAAACATAAAGCAAGTTTCAGTTCTTGGGAGACAATATTTGGGTTCAATGTAGAAAGATCCATTCATGAATTACATGGATATCTTTAATGAAGTATTTAAATTATAATTAAATTCAGGCAAAGCAAAATGACCTTCAATGACTTGGGTGCCAATGACTTGGAGGGAATGAATATAATCACTTCAATCAAAACATTTTATTGTACCACTATTTTTTGTGGATTTCAATCTAGTCATCAGTGTTACTAATTTTAGGACTGCAAACTTTACAAATGGCATGGTTGAGCAAGGACCTCTAATGTTTCGCATTTCCATAAAAGCAGTGAGAACATTTGTAAAAAATTGTCAACATCAACTTTTTTAGATTTCTGAAATTAACCGAAGGGTTTCAGTGATTTGAGAACCCCATCACTGAAAACGCCAAACTCGGGAATTTTGGTAAGAACACAGAATTTGGTAACATTTTAACTCACCCTAATCCCACTCCTCTCTCCTCTTCATGATAGCCTGGAAGACCAGGAGCTTCACAACACGCTAGTTGTACAAACCAGCAATCGAACCAACACAGAGAGCGGATGGGTTTGAAGTTCCCCAAAGCACCATACGCTGAGTATTCTATTGGCCCTAGATCTCAGCTCACCAGAATAGCTGCATTGACAGGAATTGTCTATATGGGGCCTGGTGTAGAGCTTAGTTAGTGACAGATACTATTTCTAGGGCTTTGTTTAAAATAGTTAGTGGTGGTGTTTTAGCATCACAGCTGCCTGACACCAAAGCAGAGTTTTAAAGGTGGGAACAATAAAGAGAAGAACAACCCTTGGGTGGGAAGGAATCCAATTTCCAGGGTTGCCATGTCATACCATGTTATACCATTTATATCAACTTCTCAAAACTAGTTATGTTACCAAAAAGTAATAAAAATTATAGCCCATACAAGAAAATTAAAAAGCTTCCCTGAGAAAGCCCAGATGTTGAACTTATATGATAGAAACTTTAAGTTAGCTACTATAAACATATTCAAAGAACTGAAAGTCTTCTACAAAGAAAAAAATTGTAGAGTAAAAAAGTGCAATCACCATAAAGAAAAATTGACTAGGGAGCTCAATAGCAGATTTGAAATGACCATAACACACTTATTCCATATACTTGACCCCAATATTCCCTATAATCACTTCCAATTCCTCAAAAGGACACAGTAGTTGAAAATGATGATCCACCTTCCCCACAGAGGCCCTCTGGATGAGTTCTACCTCATGTCACCTCCTGGTTTCCCTCAGTTTCCCTTAGATGTCAACATGTCATTGAGACTGGTATTGATAATTTCATATATGTTCATAGCATTATCTAAACTGTTACCTTAATTATATCCCTATCCCCCCTCATCCACCCCCTAATTCCTCCCTATACTTCCTTTGGAGTCTCTACTCCTTTATCTGAGGTCTCTTTTGTTACCCAATTTCTCTCTAGCTTCCACATATGAAAGAAATCATAAGACTATTTGTTTTCTGAGACTGGCTAACCTCACTTAGAATAATAGCTCAAGTTTCATTCATTTTCCTGCAAATAACATATTTTGTTCTTCTTTATGACTGAGTAAAATTCCATTCTGTGTAGATACCACAGTTTTGTGATCCATTTGTCTGTCCATAGGCACCTATGTTTGTTCCATAATTTGGCTATTGTGAATTGTGCTGCTATAAACCTGGACATGCATGTATTGTTATAATATTCTGACTTCAATTCCTTTGGGAAGATGCTCAGAAGTGGTACAGCTGGGTCATACAGTGGTTTCACTCCCAGTTTTCTGAGAAACTTCCACACTCATCCCCATCGCTACTGTACTAGTTTGTAGTCCCAACAGCAGTGTATAAGGGTTTCTATTTCCCCCCCTCTTCTCGCCAGCACTTATTATTGTTTGTGTTCTTGATGATTGTCATTCTAACTGTAGTTAGATGGAATCTCAGCATAATTTTTATTTGCATTTCTCTGATTGCTAATGATGTTGAACATTTTTTCATATATTTATTGACCATTTGTATTTCTTCTTTTGAGAAGTGTCTATTCAATTTAATTGGCCTTTTATTGGGTTATTTCTTAGCATTAAGTTTTTTAAGCTCTTTGTATAGTCTACATATTAGTCCTCTATCAGAGGAGTTGCTGGCAAAGATCTTCTCCCATTCTATAGGCTCTCTCTTTAGACTCTTGATGATTACCTTTGCTGCATAGAAACTTTTTAATTTCATGTCATCCCATTTATTAATTCTCATTATAATTTCCTGAGCTATCAGGGTCTTACTGAGGAAGTTCTACCAATACCTATATGTTGGAGTGTTGGTCCTATGCCCTCTTCTAGTAATTCCAAGTTTCTGGTTTAATTTCTAGGTCTTTGATTCATCTTGAGTTGACACTTGTACAGGTGAAAGGTTGATGTTTAATTCCATTCTTCTACAGATGGATAAGTGGTTTTCCCAACACCATTTGTTTAAAAGGCTGTCTTTTCTGTTCCATTAGTTTGGGTGTCTGTTTTTATGACAATCCCATGCTGTTTTTATGACTATATCTCTGTAGTATAATTTGAAATAAGCTATTGTGATGACTCCGGCATGGCTTTTATTGCTGAAAATTACTTTGGCTATTCTGAGTCTTTTATTTTTTACATAAATTTTAAGACTATTTTCTCCAGATCTGTGAAGAATGACATTGGTATTTTAACGAGGATTGTATTATATCTGTAGAAAATTTTTGGTATAATGGACATTTTTATTTTATTTTTTTTCAATATCACCAAATCTTTTAATTTTTTGAGAAATTCATATATTTTGATTTCTTGATAACAATTGCTGATTTTTATTTTTTTATGTTTTTATTGGTGCATTGTAGTCTCACATCACAATGAGTATCAGTTTGGTGTTAACATAGATGCACACAGCTCTTGGTGTCCCTCCCCCCGCTTCCCCCCCGCCTCCCCCCCACATGTAGCACTGAGAATGATGTTGGTATAATCTCACATATACACATTGTTTATGACAGTAATTCCATGGATTCACTTCTTTCTTACCCTTCCCTTCCCTTGTACCCCTTCCCTTGCACCTCTGAGGGTTCTCCATTGACATTGGAGACTCATTTTTATAATATTTATTATGCCTATGCAAAACCATGGGACATCTTTCCATTATGGTGTGATTTAGACAAGGGTCTAATCTCATTATTCTGCTCATGGACATCCAGTTTTCCAAACACCATTTATTAAGGATTAATTATTAATACTTTCCCCATTGTGCATTCTTGGCATAAAAACTACTAAACTCAGCACAAAGTTTGGTTAAGAAATCAAGTGATGACTCTAGGTTATAATTTGATAATTTCTCATTGAGAATCTACAAACCACTAAAGTATGTCCATGTATCCTCTGGGCTGACTAATCTCCAAAAAGACACCTCTTAGAAACATAATTTAAATAGGTGATTGAGTTTCCTCTTAGGAGGAAAGGGGGTTTCTAATGGAGGAAATAGTGTTAAAACAAGAGGAAAGAAATGTGACTGGGCCAGGGAGGGGTAGGGAGCAGAACCTGGAGACATTCTCTGAGCTCTGGGGGGCATCAATAAGAGGATAAGGAGCTGCTCACAACACTGAATAGGAATAAGAAAGCAAAAATCCTAAGTGCCCCACTCTTATTCATCATAGAGTTTATTACTCGTTGGAGAATAATGGGTTTCCACTAAATTATTTTGTAAAAGTTTTCACATGATTTATATTTTCATAAAAATCCATTGGGATTTTAATAACGCAAGCCTCCATGTTTTCAAATAAAGCATTCTGCAAGTTTGATTATGATAATTTTGTTTGTTTGTTTCCTGGGTAAATCAAACATTCCTCGTTCACATTCAGCATTTCAATACTTCCCTTTCCTAATTTATAATCATCGCTCCTGTTGCCCACATAGCTGTAGCCAGTGTCTTCTTTGTCTTCTGGTGAAGGGTCCCTGCATGACACCTTTTCCTTAGCGCGACTTTGAATAGTACATATCTTCGCACCTCCTGAATTTTCAATTTCCTGCATTTCTTTCCCCCATTTGCATCTGAACTACACTGGTATTACCGGTTGTCTCAAGCTACTATATGTATATACATATCCCTGTGTGTATGTTTGTGTGTATGAAATGAGGATTTCCATGTCTCTTTTTTTTTCTTTTCTTTTCACAAACTGATTCAGGGAGGCCATTTGTTTTCTTGCTGACAGTGGGAATTGGCATTGATGGCTTCTGTCAATAGATCAGGTTTCTTGGAGAAGGTTAATTAGAGGAGAGAAGCCA
Source organism: Glis glis (assembly GCA_004027185.1). Lineage (NCBI taxonomy): Eukaryota > Metazoa > Chordata > Mammalia > Rodentia > Gliridae > Glis > Glis glis. The sequence continues at coordinate 453 of PVJS01041999.1, read as the reverse complement.
GTGACCATGGTCTTTGGAAGGAAGTAAATTTTTCAAATAAGCAAATACATGTGTATTTCATTTCTGAACAAAGGTGCTTTTTTGATTGAGTCATAGCAAATCAAATAATATAAAATCTTAGTTTTATATTTCCTACTTTCTTCAAAGATAAAAAGTTCTTAAGACTAAGCATCAGAAATGTAGCAAAGGATGACAGAATTTAAACACAGGAGAGCTTTCTGTACAAAACCACATTATGAACTCTTATTAAAAATAAGAACTTAGCCAGGCGTGGTGGCGCACGCTTGTAATCCCAGTACTTTGGGAGGTGGAGACCGGAGGATCCGGGTTCGCGGCCAGCCTCAGCGCGCATGCGCGTGCGATCAATCTCTCTCTCCTCTCTCCTCTCTCCCTCTCTCTCTCTCTCTCTCTCTCTCTCTCTACCTAGTGAGGCCCTCCGCAACTTCGTGAGAC
>PVJS01041998.1:0-17708 GCA_004027185.1 Glis glis | reverse complement strand
TTTTTTGCGGTGCCGGGGATTGATCGCAGGGGCGTTCTACCTCCGCGCTACACCCCCGGCCCTATTTTTTATACTTTATTTTGAAACCGGGTCTCACGAAGTTGCGGAGGGCCTCACTAAGTAGAGAGAGAGAGAGAGAGAGAGAGACAGGGAGAGAGAGAGAGAGAGCTGAGGCTGGCCGCGAACCTGGATCCTCCGGTCTCCGCCTCCCAAAGTACTGGGATTACAAGTGTGCACCACCACGCCCGGCTTAGTTCCACCCATTTTCCTGCAAATGGCATAATTTTGTTCTTCTTTATGGCTGAGTAAAATTCCATTGTGTTCATAGATAAACTGTATTGAATTAGGGACAAACTAACCATTCATTGAAGGCCGAGCTGATTTTGCCACCTGTTGAACATGGGGCACATATAAAAGCACCATGTGGAAAACCAGCGTCCAGTCTTTTGCTGGAAAACTTCCTGACAACAAAGGCCCTGGGGTTGTTAAACATTCGACACCTAAATGGTCAACAAATTTTGTGGTAAAACTTGGCCTTGCAGATAGTGATAAGATTTTTAAAACTTCAGAAACCCAGAGAGTATTTTTTACATTCTTGTTTAAACTTAGGTACATGGGCATTCTAGTAAAAAGCATTATTTCATAGAATCAGGAAAAAAGGAGTATTTGCAAGGCTTCTTCAGCAAAATCTTAATAGATAACAAAACAAAAACCTGACTTAAAACAGGCAGCAGTGAAGAAATGGGGAGTCTGTGTCCAGGCCTCCCATTAACTAGCCAAGTGGCCTCCAACTCTTCTCTGAATCGGGTCTTACAAGGGCACAATGTATTTATCTGTAAAATGAAAGAGGCAGACAAGATCTCTAAGGTTACCTTCCAACTCTTGTTCAACGGCATGATTTCGAAGGTAATCTCCAAGTTATGCATACTAGGATAAAGCTAATCACAACCCAATTTACAGGATGCTCCACAGGTCAAAAGCACTTTTCCCACATGGTGCCCAATGTCTAACAAGGTACACTGGTCAAGTATACCAAAGGGAATACTTCCTCTCCATTAAAACACAAGGTCTCTGCCATAAGGGGAAGCATTACAATAAAACTCATCCCATACTCTTCTGGCAATGTGGGAAAATGGTATAAAGAGAGAGAATGGGCAAAATGAAGAAAATTATTCTTGTTAACACTGTGTTCCATTCATACAAGACTCTCAGTATCAAGGTGAACAAATCCTATACTAGACACAGGATTTAGCAGAAACAAATATGAATCCAATTATAAAAGCAAGATATACTGCTGAACTCCTCAATGGAAGATTGCCCCCAAAAAGAAGTTAGCATTAAAATAACCCCGTCCAAGAAGTGGGCTTCAAATGCACTACCAACAACAAATACAAAACGATCAGAGAAGAAAAGCAGAGAAATATTCTTAATCTTTCTAGAAAATGAGAGGGGAAAGCAAGAACAAAAACAAAAAAAATTAAACTACATTAAAGGAATATTTAACAGGGTCCTTTAAATAATTAGCAATTATCAGGTATTTAGTTTTCAGAATATGTAGGTTCTATGTATTTTTTTCTAATAAAGCATTTCAAATTCTAATTAAAAAAATACTTTATGGAGGAATTAAAAAGATACAATAGTGTCAGAGGAAAAGCCATGATCCCAGAAGTGGAATATTCTAACAACATAACTTACAAGAAACTACGCTATAAAAACAGATTGTTGATTAACACAAACTCATAACAAAACGCAGAGAGCTATCACAATGGTGCTGTAATAACACTTGGCTGCTGAATTCTTTCAATACATTAAATATCTCCTTGGAGACCAAATTACTTTACATTTTCTTAAAAGACAATTTATTATAGCTTTGTTTTCTTCTCATTATCTCTTAAAAATATATCGAATGAAGAAAAGAATACAACTTCTAAATAACTTACATAAAATGGTACTAATGTGTGACAACAGACTTTGGTTTAATATGTTGGTTATTATTTAACAGCATACAACAACCTATTGTCACAACAAATCCTTACCACAATATGATATTCCACATGTCACATGTATCAAAAACCACTGTACGCCATTATTATAGCACTCATAAAATTAACAGCCTCAGGCTGCTAGCGATTTAAATAATTGATAAGTTTTCAATTAAAAAGGCAACATTTTCAAGTCTAATACAAAAATCTATTTAAATTACTGATAAAAACTTACACTTGAGTTGGCCCAAAGCTAAGAAAATGCTTGCTTGCATCCAAGGGGGGGGGGAGTAATACTGCGAGTTCACTTAAATGTTGCAATTTTTAAAAAATTCTTATGAAGAGATCTAGGCTGTTTATTCACTTAACCTTTGTAACGAATGGAAAAGAACAATTGAGGGACTAATGGTAAAAAATGTCTCTACTTTTGCTTTCTCCCTTATGACTTTTAAAGAAATAACTAAGGTAACCACCAATTTATTGAATTCCATATGAAAATCTAAGCTGTTTTATTTATTTATTTATTTATTTATTTATTTATTTATTTATTTTTGCAGTACCGGGGATTGAACCCAGGGGCATTCTACCTCCGCGCTACACCCCCAGCCCTATTTTTTATACTTTATTTTGAAACCAGGTCTCACGAAGTTGCGGAGGGCCTCACTAAGTAGAGAGAGAGAGAGAGAAACAGGGAGAGAGAGAGAGAGAGAGAGAGAGCGAGAGCGCTGAGGCTGGCCATGAACCCGGATCCTCCGGATGGCGCCGGTCACTGTGACCATATAGGTAAATGAAATATTGAATAGACTGCCGGGCGTGGTGGCGCACGCTTGTAATCCCAGTACTTTGGGAGGCGGAGAGCGGAGGATCCGGGTTCGCGGCCAGCCTCAGCGCGCTCTCTCTCTCTCTCTCTCTCTCTCTCTCTCTCTCCTTAGTGAGGCCTTCCGCAACTTCGTAAGACCCGGTTTCAAAATAAAGAATAAAAAAATAGGGCCGGGGGTGTAGCGCGGAGGTAGAACGCCCCTGGGTTCAATCCCCAGTACCGCAAAAAAAAAAAAAAAAATTGGGGGATGGAGGTTCAGATTCCCATCTATGAGTTTTTGTGAGGTGAATTAATGAGAAAACCTAGACCCCATCAGCCAGCCCACAATCCATGGACCAGTGCCATTTTTATTATGTGTGTATGTAGTACTGGGGATTGAACCCAGGGGCATTCTATCTCTGAGCTACACCCTCAGCCCTATTTTACTTTGAAACAAGGTCTCACTAAGTTGCTGAGGGTCTTGCTAAATTCCTGAGGCTGGTCTTGAACCTGTAATCCTCCTATCTCAGCTCTCAAGTACTGGGATTACAGGCATATGCCACCACTCCCAGCAGTGCAAATTTATAACAAAATTTTTACCTATTCGTAGCCAATTAAGAAAAAACAAGAATAATGTAGTTTTACATAAAACTAATACACACTTTAAAGAAGTGATCATCTTTACTTTTGAGATTATGCCCTGCCCACTGTTTTACTCTTTAAATTAATACCACTATTTTAATAAAATAATGGTAATAGATAATTTTATTAGTTTACTTATTTTATTAATTTATGTTATTTTATTAATGTTTCCCTTTGGCAAAATTAAGTTACCATGCCTATGTTGGTCCCCCAAACTGAAAATTAAAAACTGATTCATTCATAAAATCCAATAACTTGGGGATAAGTGAGCTAGGCGATCTCTTTTTAGACTAAAAAGTACCTCTCAAGAAATCTTAGCCGGGCGTGGTAGCACACGCTTGTAATCCCAGTACTTTGGGAGGCGGAGACCGGAGGATCCGGGTTCACGGCCAGCCTCAGCTCTCTCTCTCTCTCTCTCTCCCTCTCCCCGTCTCTCTCTCTCTCTCTCTCTCTACTTAGTGAGGCCCTCCGCAACTTCGTGAGACCCAGTTTCAAAATAAAGTATGAAAAATAGAGCCAGGGGTGTAGCGCGGAGGTAGAATGCCCCTGGGTTCAATCCCCGGTACCGCAAAAAAAAAAAAAAAAGAAAGAAATCTTGAGTATCTTCTAAGTTAAAGAAAATGTAATGTAAGGTTATATAATCATGACTAATATTATTCTACAACACAAAAATAATTAAACCCTGCATTTGAAAAAATAAGCGTAAGTCATAAGAAATATATCACAACTAAGATATCACAACTAAGGTGTTACATAAACATGAATCATTCGAACTTTATATTGGTGACGACATGAAAGGCGTGAGCACGGATTTGGGCCTTAGGAGAGGCTGAGCTTAGATACTTTACTTCCAAACTAGCTTTAAGACCTTGGGCATGTTTCTTAACCATAGCTTCTTCATTTAAAAAACAAGGATGATGGGATCTATCTCAGAGGATTATTCAAACTAAAAAAGAGAGAATACCCCAAGCATTTAGATCACTATCATCACATACACTATTATTTCTCAAAAAAGCACAATTTGTTAAGATCAAAGTACATCTTCTATGTGTGGGTATGTTGGTTCTCTGTCATGGATATACACGAGAAAACCAGAACCCATCTGTGAGCATGTGTTTTCTAAAAATAAGAATGTCACATTCTCAGGAGAGTTAGCCAATCTATCAATACTAGTGCTAGACCTTTCCGAAGACAATCCCACTCTGCCTTTCAAGTACTGATGAGTTCAGCTCTAAATTCTCAGTACACAAAGACTCCCACATAAGTTAATGGGAAGTCAATGGGAAATTGACTTTTCCTACTCTGTGCTGGTTGGAATGCAACGCTCTGTTAATCATGCCATCCTTCTTGTTCTCTTTCCTCCTACCCTAAATTAAAACTATTGGCGGAAACCCATACGGATAGTTTACAGTTTTCATTACAATGAAACAATGTCCTGGTTGAAGTTGAAGTCTATCAAAAACCTCCAACCTAACTGTTGGCTATGATTAGCGCCTCAGTGAAAAGCAAGGGCCTGATTCCATCATTTCTACCCTAAAACCACTTTGCATTTCTATAGAACTGTTAACTTTTCGAAGGGCTTTCACATCTATTACCCCTTTTGATCACTACAATGACCCCCATGCAGGACAAAGGACAAGTATTATTATTCACAATTGATAGATGAGGCAACTATAGCACTGAAAGGTTAAGTGATTTGCCTAAGGCCAGGAAACCAGAGTACAGCCTTGATCTCCTGCTTCTAGTCCAACGCTTTTTCTACCAGACCACTAGAAAAGGTTTTATAAACAGATTACAAACTCAGGTAAAATAAAATAAAACCTGAGATAAAAGCTCAAATCCGGGCTCAGCGAAGCTATGTCGCTCCATCAGTGTTGAATTTTTCAAGCCTAGGATTAAAACTTTAGAAATGTACCCTTGTCTCTTATTTATTTATTTCAGTCCCAGACAAGTGTTCATGCAAATTTTCACTGAAATTTGAAATACAAAAGAAAAGTCATTCAGGATATATTCAAATCACTTTGATTCAGTAAGTAACCCTGTAGTTCATTTGGGGGTGTGGGTAGGAGGATGGGTTGTGCATAAAATAACTGAGAGTACATCTTTAAATCCTGTATCCGTATTAAGCCTGCAGCTACATTATAACTATAGTCTGGAAGGGTGAAAGAGATCTCCAGTTGAAAGTAGATTTTGAAAAATTTTTTAGAGCCCAGGGGTTCATTTTTAATGAGCCGTTACTTTAAGTACTGCATAAAAAATACAGGAAATTGATAGTCCATTTAGTCTGCACCATACCTAATGCAAAAGTCATTAAGATGCATTATTCTTAATGTTCATGATATGATCAGTAAGTGTCTTATAAAAAGAAATGCCCTTAACTTTCATGTAAGGAAATCTCTGAAAACCTTATGTATTATATGGAAAAATGTTGTGGCAATTGTGATTTACTTGCTGTCTTCACTATGCCCAACAAACAGCATCCTCGATTCCATTAGCAGTTTTAAAGACAGTTCTCATTTGTAATGTACTTACATATGACAGCATTGCCTTCATCTCTTCATCACTTCTCACTGTAATTCGATCGCCATCTTCATCTTCATCTGTTTAGAAAGAAATGTAACACAAGTGGTAAGATTTGAATTTTTTTTTTTTTTTGGTACTGGAGGTTGAACTTAAGAGGCATTCTACCTCCAAGCTCCACCCCCGGCCCTTTTTATTTTTTATTTGGAAACAAGGTCTCACTAAATTACTGAGAGTCTTGCTCAATTGCTGAGAGTCTTGGTAAGTTGCTGAGGCTGGCCTCCAACCTGCAATCGTCTAGTTTCAGCCTCCCAACTAGGCATGTGCCCACACACCTGGTAGATATGCAATTTTTTAATGCACAAAAATCATGCTACGTGGGAACACAATACAACTGTTTTTTTTATTTGTTTGTTTGTTTTACAACTTGATATCCAAATCCTCAACATCATATTTTGGGAGGATGTGGGATTATTAGTTTGTTGTTTTGTGTTTTTTTTTTTGGAATATCATCAGAATCTCAAGAAATAACTAAAACTTTCTTTTAGGGACAGCTGAAAATCAAAACATTGCTCATGGTATATATCTAGGTTACAGTAAATATAACTGGAGTATGACAAAACAGGTTTGGGAGAATTTTAAAAACCAAAGAGGCCAGTCTTGTTTTACTATCAGTACTCTATTTCCATATGGAACCCCATCCTCCTCTATCTCTCCATCCATCCTCTCTCCTGGGCAATCTACCACATCACAGTAGCATGATAAAAATGGCTAACATGTACTGAATACTCCTATACACAAGGCACTCTAATTTGTGCTGCATTTGCAATACCATCTTTAAAACCCCAGCAGAATCCTATGATGTGGACATCATCATTATTATAATTTCCTTTTTACAAAAGAGGAGCCTGGGGCCCAGTGCAAGGTTAACTTGCAAAGCAGCTCTAACACAGGTCTCCCATCTCCCACTCTATCTAGCAGCACTATTTCCAAATAGTCTCATTTGTATTGGGAACTCGCTGATCGTAGCAAGCCTCAAGTGGTGATTCGCATTATCTTGAAATAATTTGATAGTCTTAAGACAAGAAGATAGCAAGACTTTATGAAATTCATAGCCAGAATGTGTAGATTTGAATAAGTGTCTTTAAGGAAGCCACATCCAGAACCAAGGTACTTATTTCAATAATTCTTTTAAAGTAGTTTTGAAATATCTCTTCACAAACTACTTTAAGAACCTGAAGACAGACCCCGTGAGAATATCAGATCTGGTTTTTAACCCAAAATGGAATTGTTGGCCTGATCGCCCAGCCACACCATCTGCCAGCTGGGTGCAGGATGACTGGCTGTATCTAGATTTTGGTTAGATGTCTCATCCTTCTCAAGATAAAGACTTGTCAACAGTGACAATGTGTGACAGCCTGTGTGGCGGACTCTAAATGCACAGTTGAAAGAAAAGTGCCCAAAATACTTGAGTGATGCACACAGCCTCCCAAGGTGACAACTCGGAAGGGGCAAGCTCTCAGCTGGAAGCCTTGCTAAACAACCATCATCCCTCCTCCTCCTCCATGCCTCCTCCTCCTCCTCTTCTTCTCACTCTTGGGCATATATTTGTTGATTTGATCAGATGCAGAGAATGGGCTGATCCAAGACCTGGCGAACCAGACATCTCTCATCATGAAGAGAATAAGCATACACTAACATACTCTGAAGGCACCTAAGAAAGAACTGGGTTATTCAGTTCAACACATGGCTCTTCCCCCACCTCACATCTGCAGACCTGGCCTCCTGACCAGTCGCAGTCCTGAAGATGCCACCCTGCTTGGTAACCAGCTCAAGGGGACCTTAGAAGGGGACTTAGAAGGAAGTTTGTGCCAGCCATCGTGGCGCAAGCCTGTAATCCCAGTACTTGGGAGGCTGAGACAGGAAGATTGCAGGTTCATGACCAGCCTCAGAAACTTAGTGAAGCCTTCAACAACTGAGTGAGACCCTGTTTCAAAATAAAAGAGGGCATAGGACCAATGCTCTAACATATAGGCATGGGTAAAAACTTCCTCAATAAGACCCCAAAGGCACAAGAAATTAAAACGAGGATTAATAAACCAGGTGTGGTGGTGCACGCCTGTAATTCCAATACTTGGGAGGCTGAGACAGGAGGATCGCAGGTTCAAAGTCAGCCTCAGCAATTTAGTGAGGCTCTCAGAAACCTAGAGAGACCCTGTTTCCAAACAAGAAATAAAACCAGTCTGGGGGTGTAGCTTGGAAGTAGAATGCCTCCGAGTTCAATCCCTAGTACCACAAAAAAAGGATTAATATAAGGGATTGTATTAAATTGAAGAGCTTCTGTGCAGCAAAGGAAACTATCAAGAACCTTAAGAGAGAGCCGACAGAATGAGAGATCTTTGCCAGCTATACATCCGAAATACAAATATACATTTGTATATTTGTATACAAATATATTTGTATAGAATATATTTGTATAGAATATATTTGTATAGAATTTGTATAGAATATATTTGTATAGAATATACAAAGAACTCAAGAAACTTACCACCAAAAAAACAACCCATTCAAAAATGGACAAGTGAACTAAATAGACACTTCACAAAAGAAGAAATGCAAATAATATATGAAAAAATGTTCAACATCTTTAGTAATCAGAGAGATGCGAATCAAAACTACTCTGAGATTTCACCTATCCCCAATTATAATGGCAATCATTAAAAACATGAATAATAATAAATGCCGGTGAGAATGTGGAGAAGTAGGAACTCTGGTATGTTGTTGGTGGGATTGCAAATTAGTGCAAACACTATGAAAAACTGTATTAAGGGTCCTCAGAAGAATGGGAATGAACTTACCATATGATCCAGCTCTACCACTCCTGGGTATCTACCCAAAAGAACTGAAACCAGACTACAGTAGTAACACATGCATATCTATGTTTACAGCAGCACAATTCATAATTGCCAAACTAGAGAACCAGCCTAGGTGTCCATCAACAGAAGAATAGATTAGAGAATTATGGGATATACACACAATGGAATCCTACTCAGCCATAAAGAAGAACAAAATTATGCCATTTGCAGAGAACAGGAGAATATTATGCAGAGTGAGATTAGTCAGCCACAAAAAGTGAAAGGTCAGATGTTTTCCCTCATATGCGGAAGCTAGGGAGAAATTGGGACACAGGCGGGACTCCAGACAAAGGAGGAGAAACCTTAGTGGAGTGAGGAAGGGGCGCTAACTGAGGGAGGCGGGAGCGGGGAGGAAGACTTGAAGAGGGAAACACGTCAATGGACGCGATGCACATACACAAACTTATCAATGCCGATCACAATGTCGTACATGGGGGGAGGAGGGGGAGAGAGTGGAGTAGGAACTGGGGGAGGGCTCATGTATGCCACTATCACTCTGAACTTCATCATGATGTATGATTACAATGCACCAATAACATTTTTTTTTGTTTTTGTTTTTTGGGTCTTAGCTCTCTCTCTCTCTCTCCCTGTCTCTGTCTCTCTCTGTCTCTCTCTGTCTCTGTCTCTCTCTCTCTCTCTCTCTCTACTTAGTGAGGCCCTCTGCAACTTCGTGAGACCCGGTTTCAAAATAAAGTATAAAAAATAGGGCCGGGGGTGTAGCGCGGAGGTAGAACGCCCCTGGGTTTAATCCCCGGTACCACAAAAAGTAAATAAATAAATAAATAAATAAATAAATAAATAAATAAAAATAAAGAATAAGCCAGGAGCGGTGGCGCACGCTTGTAATCCCAGGACTTGGGAGGCTGAGACAGGAGGATTGCAGGTTCGAGGACAGCCTCAGCAAATAGTGAGATTCTCATCAACCTAAGTGAGACCCTGTTTCAAAATAAAAATAAAAAATAGGGCTAGGGGTGTAGCTAGGAGGTAGAATGCCCCTGGGTTCAATCCCCAGTACTAAAAAAAAAAAAAAAAGGCTATATAGGAATCTTGCACTTTTTCATTTGTTTGTTTTGGATAGACTCTCTAGGGCCAAAATGGAAGAGAAATGTCATTCTAGCCATAGAAACAGAAGAAAGGAACTTCTAAATATGTTCTAGAAACTAACATTTTCAAGGCTAAGTCAAAAGTTTTCTTAAAAATACAGAAAATGAGGGAAAAAACAGATGTAGTATAAAAGAATGTAATGTTACATATTACCACACATGAAAGCACTTTACAGTTTTGCTTTAAAACCAGGTCAAATTCTGTTCCAGCCTGAAGGAAATAGTTTTTTGTAAATCTCATTTCTGCACCGAAGCTAGCTATAGAGATGATGGTCACAAAGGGACTGCTTATATTCCAATTTCAAAATACATAAGACCTCAATAAGGCATTGTTTGCATGGGATGGGGAAGTGCTTAGAATTTAGTAAAACAGGCAAAAAGCCAAAAAGTTTTTAGAGAGGGCACAAATTCCATAAATATCATTTAAATCACAATATCTCTAAATCAAGCTGTGAGAGAGAGAGAGAGAGAGAGAGAGAGAGAGAGAGAGAGAGGGAGACATAGATCTCTTTTAAGTTCTCAAAGCCAACCTTAAGTAACTAAGGGTACTTAAGGCAAAATATTCAGGAATTCTAGATTTCCATGAAATCTTTTGAGGGGTTATTTCAGAGGGAAAAAAAAAACACTGAGAGCAGCTATCTTGCAGAATAATTTATTACAAAATGGTTCCATAAAAAGCAGCTATGAAACACTGTAAAAGCACTTGCTTTGCCAGGCGTGGTGGCACACGCGTGTAATCCCAGTACTTGGAAGGCTGAGAGAGGAGGATCGCAGGTTCGCAGCCAGCCTCAGCTACTTAGTGAGGACCTCTGCAACTTAGTGAGACCCTGTTTCAAAAATAAAGAATTAAAAATAGGGCTGGGGGTGTAGCCTGGAGGTAGAATGCCCCTGGGTTCCATCCCCAGTACCACATTTTTTTAAAAAAAAAAGCAGTTGCTTTAAGCCGGCAGAACACTGAGGCTCTGATGCCAACCTAGTGGTAAATCCTGGTGATGGCCCACAGGATGTCTGACTCCAAAAGAAAGATTTCCGATAAGCTGAAAGGAGCATTCCAACAAAGCCTGGAGATAAAATCAGACTTAGGTTGCTGGACATGGTGGCACACACCTGTAATCCCAGCTATTCAGGAGGCTGAGGCAGGAGGATCACAAGTTCGAGGCCAGCCTGAGCAACTTAGCAAGACCCTGTCTCAAAATAAAAAATAAAAAGGGCTGGGATGTAGCTCAGTGGTAGTGTCACTGGGTTTAATCCCCAGTACCAAAAATAAAAAAGTCAGGCTTACATAATTAATAGCTCTTATGGATTAATAGGAGACCCGATTTTATGTAGGTCTTAGTTTTCTTTGGAGGATTGTCTGCTTTACTTTTTTTTTTTTTTTTTTTGCAGTACCGGGATTGAACCCAGGGGCGTTCTACCTCCGCGCTACACCCCTAGCCCTATTTTTTTATGCTTTATTTTGAAACCGGGTCTCACGAAGTTGCGGAGGGCCTCACTAGGTAGAGAGAGAGAGAGACAGGGGGAGGGAGAGAGAGAGAGAGAGAGCTGAGGCTGGCCTCGAACCCGGATCCTCCGGTCTCCGCCTCCCAAAGTACTGGGATTACAAGCGTGCGCCACCACGCCCAGCTCTGCTTTACTTTTTAATATCTGTGCTAGTTGCTTTAATGAAGACTAAGACTCCCTAACAGAAGACTAAATTAGAAAAATAACCACCCCCATGAAAAGACGGGTGGTTTGGGCCAAAAGGCAAAATCTAAGCTGCCTCTGACCCCTCGATGACAGTCCAAGTGCGAAGCGCCCACTGTAACACTCAAAGTGAAAACGTGCTTCTCTCTAAACACAAGTAATCGACAGGAATGAAAAGTGAGCAAAGGGTAAGAAAGCAAAACTACATACCAAGCGATCGGGTACGACAGTAACCTAAAATACTTTTCTAAACAAAAAGTTGGACATATACCACCCATCTAGCAAATACTTTGGCTATTTGCCTATCAAACTGGGTTAGCTATAAAAAAAATGACACTACCTAGAACTATAAATCATAAAAGCTTGCTAAAATGGCACGAAGAGTTCCAAAGGTCTGTTGGTGAAGAACACCAGAAAAGAGTGGTACTAAGTGCAGAGAAGTAGAGAAATAATTTGAACTCTTTCTTATATATGAAGGTTCTTTGCCATCTGACCAAAAAAGCATTACTGGATATAACCAAGGAAGGGGGGACGGATCTGACACACTGGTTCACAATGAGAATTCCAGGCTTCTCTAGTTGCCTGGAGCATTGTAATATGATTTTCCAGCACATTAGGGAAGCAAAAGTAGGACCAGAAAGTCTATGTACTGGCTGGATTTTGTTAATGTCACTTAAAATGGAGGGAAAAATCCTAGCAAGATACCAAATAGAGTGCAGCAGATGGTAAACAAATATTATGAAGCAATCTTCACAAAATCTGCAGTGTGTCACAAATATACAAAATGGCAGAGTTTGGGAAAAGAGAATCATAACAGGCCATATGTTGTTAGCGATTTTATTGGAAGCAACATGCAATCCAAAAGAGAAACCTTGAAGAGGAACATAAAGGCCTCAGAGAGGAGCGGCAGCCTCAGGTAGGGGGTGGTCAGAACGGCCTACCGCGTAAACAGCAGACACTGGGGAGTCCCCACCACGCGGCACCCACTGCGGTGACAGCGGCTCAAGAAGGCTTTCGGGAGAAGCAATCTACCTCTGCAAAGAGCAGCGGAAAGTTGAGGCAATATATTATGTGTCATTTGTCACACTCCTTCTGTGCCAGGTGGGAGTCAATTAGAACTACAGAAAAGGCATTTTTCCCAGGCAAGAGGAAAGAAATGAAAACATAATTGTAGAGGTTAGAAAGACATCAACAGGAAATTGCCAGAAAGGATGCCAAGTTTAAAGCCCTTCTCAGAGGTGAAGTCTAATGACCTACAGGCCAGTTTCTGTGTCCACACCTTCACATCCATGAGTTTTTCTTAGATCCATGCATCCCTCCCTCTGAATTCTTCCCTGTTTCTTCTTTTCCTTCCTCCTACCAGCAAATAAAAGTGCCCACTAAGTATCAGGCATTATACTGGACACTGGGATAGTAATGGTGAAAAAAGAAAAAACAAACAAACAAAAGCCCATGGAGCGTACACTTAGTGCAGGAGACGGGCGGATGCCACCCAGGTAATGTGGGGAGTGTGTTCCAGGCAGAGGGAACAACTAACGCAGAGACCCTGAGCCAGCAGAATGCCTGGCGTGCTCCAGAGACAGAGGAAGCCACACTGGCTGGAACAGAGGGGAGGAGGGGAGAGAAGCAGATGAGTTCACAGAAGCAAAGGTGGGTCGGGGGAGGCAGACGTGAAAATGCAAGGATTTGGCATTTTAAGGACTTGGCTTGGTGAGGTGGAAGCTCCTGGAGGGCTTTCAGTACCACGATCTCACTTAACTTTTTTTTTAGTACTTGGGATTAAACTAGGGGCATTCTATCTCCAAGCTATACCCCCAGACCTCTTTTTTTTTGTGGTACCGGGGATGGAACCCAGGGGTATTCTACCTCCGAGCTACACCCCCGGCCCTATTTTTTATCCTTTATTTTGAAACCGGGTCTCACGAAGTTGTGGAGGGCCTCGCTAAGTAGCTGAGGCTGGCCGCGAACCCAGATCCTCCAGTCTCCGCCTCCCAAGTACTGGGATTACAAGCCTGCGCCACCACGCCTGGCGCTGTCCTCTTTATTTTTTATTTGGAAACAGGGTCTTGTGAAGTTGCTGAGGGGTCTCAAGGATTGCTCTGGCTGCTGTGTGAGGAGGCAAAGGTGGGAACAGGGAAACTCGAGGCCATAGTCCTTCTCCAAGTGAGAGATGACAGTGGCCTAAAAAAGCTGAAGGATTGTTTTCTGTTTTTTCGTTTTAAGATTTGAGGTCTCACTATATTGCCCAGGTTGGCTTCAAACTCCTGGACTCAAAAAATCCTCCTGCCTCAGACTCCCCAGTAGCTGGGACTACAGGCATGTGTCACCAGGCCTGGCCAAGTCAAGGCTTTGAGAACAACTGGCCAAGGCAAGGTTTTGAGACGTCATCACGTGCTGGACCTCCTCTGAAGATGGAGTTGACAGAATTTGCTGATGGGTGGAACACACAAATCTCGACCTTATTACTTCATCTTTTTCAACCATCCATGCATTCCAGAAGCACATATTAAATCTACTATGTGCCACGTCCTACAGCACAGTTTTTAGGGATTAAAAAATGAGCAGGCCAGGCATGGTGGCACATCGCAGGTTCAAGGATAGCCTCAGCAATTCAGTGAGACCCTGTTTCAAAATAAAATAAAATAGGGCTGGGGGTATAGCTCAGAGGTAGAATACCCCTGGGTTCGATCCCAATACCACAAAAAAAGAAAAATGAGCAGCACTGTCCACCAGTCTCAAGGAACACATAGTCCAGTACTTGGGTAAAGAACTTAATTCTCATACAAATTAGCAAGACTAATAATAAGAATCAATGACTCACATAAGACTGAAAATAATTTGGATTTTTTACATCACTGATATTTCAAACCAAATTTTCAACAAATTAAAGCTCTCTTCAAACTGCTTCAAATTCTAGGATGCATAATTAACTCTTATATGTAATAATAAATATTTTTTAGACTCAGTGTAGGTTTACTGTGAATTATAATTTTTCACTAAGCTCTCTAGCTTGCTTATAAGCAACAGCTTATCTTTTATACATATACACTGTTGTAACAGTTTAAAAAATGAAATTTCATTTTTTCCAAATATCCTATGACTTGAACTTTCCTCTGAATCAAAAAGGGCCTCCCACCCAATTACTCTTAGTGAGACTGTCTTTCTATTTATATGTGAGGTGTCTCCTACAGGGGTCGCTCCAGTTATCAGCTAGAGTTTTCTATACTCTGAGAATTTACAATTTATGTAATTGCAACTTTCCTTTAAAAGGTCAAGCCGGGCGTGGCAGCGCACGCTTGTAATCCCAGTACTTGGGAGGCTGAGACTGGAGGATCCAGGTTTGCGGCCAGCCCCAGCTACTTAGTGAGGCCCTCCGCAACTTAGTGAGACCCTGTTTCAAAATAAAGAATAAAAAATAGGGCTAGGGGTGTAGCTCGGAGGTAGAATGCCCCTGGGTTCAATCCCCAGTACCACAAAAAAAAAAGGTCATGCTATGTCCAATTTAAAACAAGGAACAATATGCTGATTTCCACCCAAAATACAAAATAATCTTTCAAAAACTCATAAAACAACCAAAAGGTTTCTATTTGATGAGAAGTAAGTATAAAAGTCAGGTTGAAGAAAGACACAAAAATATTTCTTTTTTTTGTGTGTGTGGTACTGGGGATTGAACCCAGGGGCATTCTACCTCCACGCTACACCCCCCCAGTCCTATTTTTAATTCTTTATTTTGAAACAGGGTCTCCCTAAGATGAAGAGGGCCTCACTAAGTAGCTGAGGCTGACTGCGAACCTGCGATCCTCCTATCTCAGCCTCCCAAGTACTGCAATTACAAGCGTGTGCCACCACCCAAAAATATTTTTATAACCATATTTTCTGAACCAAATTCAGAGGCATGGTTTGACAAGTGTGAAATCCTTAAGAGGAAAATATAGGCCCAAATCTGTGAAGTCATAATGTCAGAGAAAAGTAAAACCACATGGTGTTTATGGGTATAAATCCACATTTGCCTAGATAGACTTAAAATACATCTTTAAACTCACCATTGAGATTTTACTGTCCAGCAACACCAGTCCAACAGTCATTTTAAAGCAATTACTTGTGTAGAGAAAAATCTAGGGAGATGAACACATGTAACAGACACGCACAGGAAACGCATTAGTGGGCACGGTTGCTTTTTATCACCTCATGTGTTGGTGTACTCATTAATCTGCTAATGAAACTGTGAAAACCAGCAGGGGTCTCTGGGCCTATATGAATGTCAGGCTCCTACAACATATGTAGGGCCCACACAAGCAAACATACAGGATTTTTTATGGTTATGGAATTTGGCCTCATCTCAGAAATGTTCTCACATCTGGGGAAAGACAAATTATTCAATAACTGGCATAGAGTCAACTGTCTATCTGCTTGAAAAATAAAGCTGGATCCCTACAGGACTTCCTTCACCAAAATAAATGGAAGACAGTACAAGAATTTGAAAAAAAATTCTTCTCATCTTTGTACTAAATAATGCATGCTTTTTATTTAAAAGACTATGATACATACAAATGTATGTATTTATACATATGAGTGTGTGTGTGTGTGTGTGTGTGTGTGTGTATGTGTGTTAACGTCTAAGTACAAAGAAAAAGGAGTACAAATGAATGTTTTTTCAGTTTCCTGGAATGTGAAGACCTTTCTAGGCATGACAAACCCAGAAGTCACAAAGGAAAATATGATAAATTTGAACATGTGAAAACTTTAGACTTCTCTATGGAAAAATGAAAAGAGAATAAAAAGACCAAAACAAGCCAGAATGAGCAATGAACAGAACAATAATATTTGTAACATATAAGACAAAGGGTCGATTTTCTTAATAGGAAAGCTCTTAAATCAATTAGGAAAAGACAAATAACCTAGTAGAAAAATGGGCAAAGGTGACCAGAAAAAACGTTCATAGAAATTAAATACAAATGAAAAGATGATAAAGCTCACTTATAATTAAAGCAATATAAAACAGTAATATAATTTTTTCATCTATCAAATTGACATCAACTAAAAAGTGTGCTAATACCCAGAGTTGGTGAGGATGGAGAGAAATGGGTTTTCTCATGCATTGTTGGAGGGAGGGTAAATTGATTCTACCTTTGGAAAGCAAACATGGCACTAGCTATTGAAATCTAAAATATGGGTACTGTGGAATTTATCCTATAAACATATTTCTGTCATGTGCTAATAATGTTGACATTTTTTCTAAATCTGAAAAACTGGTGACAATTTAAATGTCCATCAATAAGTTAAATAAATTAAGGTATTTCCATATAATACAGCCATCCAAAAGAATGAGATTGATCTGTGCACACTGATGTAGGAAAATAGTCTCATATATGCTATTAAGTGGAGGGGGCAGGGGAAAGCAGTAGCAGTATAGTGTGTATTATGTACAGAGAAAATTTCTGTAAAGATACAGAAGAAATTGCTAACAAAGAAATCAGAGGATCTTAAGAAATAGGGATGTTTCCTTTTTATTTCTATGCTGCTTGAACTTTTCTTAAAAACTATACCTTTTTAACTTGAAAAAAATCAAACACTAACTATTAAAAGTACTTTAATTTGTCTCTAGTTGTGAGAGAGAAAGGACCTAAAAGGAGTAAGGAAAAAATAAAGTTTAGAACCATCAGTCCAAAAGGTGAGTTCAGCTCAGACAGGTCTCCTTCCTCTTATTCAGTCCTAGCTCCCCTTGGAAACACCACCCCAAGGAACAGAAATAAGAAAACATATCACCACTGCAGACCCTCCGCCCCTTCAGTGAGTGAGTGTGGGA
Organism: Glis glis; assembly: GCA_004027185.1. NCBI lineage: Eukaryota > Metazoa > Chordata > Mammalia > Rodentia > Gliridae > Glis > Glis glis. The sequence goes on along the minus strand of PVJS01041998.1, from coordinate 258 downwards.
ATCTGAATTAGGGACCTGAAATGTCTACCACCCACCAATTATATCCCATGCCCAGGCGACAGCACAATTAATCCAAAAAAGGAGGGCCGGGCGTGGTGGCGCATGCTTGTAATCCCAGTACTTTGGGAGGCAGAGACCGGAGGATCCGGGTTCGCGGCCAGCCTTAGCTCTCTCGCTCTCTCCCTGTCTCTTTCTCTCTCTCTCTCTCTCTCTCTCTCTTTCTCTCTCTCTCTCTCTCTCTCTCTCTCTCTCTCTCTC
>PVJS01041997.1:0-17706 GCA_004027185.1 Glis glis | reverse complement strand
AGCCTCCCAAGTACTGGGATTACAAGCGTGTGCCACCATGCCCAGCTCACCCTGATCGCTTTTCTTACTCGTTTTTTGGTACTGGGGATTGAACCCAGAGGCGATCTACCTCCAAGCTACACTCCCAGCCCTAATTTTTATTCTTTATTTTGAAACAGGGTCTCACTACGTTGCGGAGGGCCTCACTAAGTAGCTGAGGTTGGCCTTGAACCTGTGATCCTCCTGTCTCAGCCTCCCAAATACTGGGATTACAAGCGTGCGCCACCACGCCCAGCTCTTATTCTTAATAATGTTGCCTGATTTTTTTGCATCTTACTGGTTTCTCATTATCTGCCAGGATTTACCATTAACTGCTGACTGATAATATGTATTTTCCTGGGACTTAGTATTGGTACTTGCACATCAGATTTGACCCTGGTTTTCTCTGCTATGTTTTAATTTAACAATATTTATTTGCTCTATTCAGGGGAAACATTCAAAACTGGATCAAAACCATGAATTCAAACAAGAACAGACAGCCGGGCGTGGTGGCGCACGCTTGTAATCCCAGTACTTTGGGAGGTGGAGACTGGAGGATCCGGGTTCGTGGCCAGCCTCAGCTCTCTCTCTCTCTCTCTCTCTCTTTCTGTCTCTCTCTCTCCCTCTCTCTCTCTCTCTACTTAGTGAGGCCCTTCGCAACTTCGTGAGACCCGGTTTCAAAATAAAGGATAAAAAAATAGGGCCGGGGGTGTAGCGCGGAGGTAGAACGCCCTGGGTTCAATCCCCGGTACCGCAAAAAAAAAAAAGAACAGATTACTGACTTGATATTAAAAGTTTCCATTTTGGATGAGTCGCTTTTTTAATTTCTATGACTTGCATTTGCCTTTAACTGGTTATTAAGGTGGCCAGAATAAGCAAAAGCATTATTACTGACTGCTTTGTAGTGATAAGGAAAGCCTCTGATTTACTTTGTATTAGTTTTCTTCCTTTTTTTTTTTTTTTTGCACTGGGGATTGAACCCAGGGGCATTCTACCTCTGAGCTACACCCTCAGCCCGATTTTTTGTTTATTTTGAAACAGGGTCTCACTGTGTTGCGGAGGCCTCACTAAGTAGCTGAGACTGGCTGCGAACCTGCCATCCTCGGGTCTCAGCCTCCCAAGTACTGGGATTACAAGTGTGTGCCACCACGCCCAGCTTTACTTTGTATTAGTTTTCTTATGTTGCTGTAATAAGTTACCCAAATTTTGTAGTAGTTTAAAACAGCACACGTTATTATCTTACAGTTCTATAGGTCAGAAGTCATAGCCCAGTATCACTGGGCTAAGATGTTGGCAGGACTGCAGTTTTTCTGGAGGTTCCAGGGGAGAATTCAGTCCCTGTCTTCTCTGACTTTTAGAAGCTGCCCTGCTCTTGGCTCATGACTTCCTTCATGTTCAAAGCCAGCAGCATTGCGTCACTCTGACCCATTTTTCAGAGTCGCACCTTCCTCTCGACACCACAGAGAACCATGTGATTAAGTCGGGCCTACCTGGTCGTAACCTCCATACCTCAGAGTCCTTACCTTGGGCACAGCTACAGTGTTCTTTTTGTCCTATTGGGTAAAACATTCTCTCATTGTAGGGGATTATGACATGGACGTCTGTGGGTGTGGGGGCTTTATTCTGCCACCACACGTTTAAACTTCGTGAGCTCATTGCCAATTAAACATATTTTCATGCTTTGCCATATCTTCTGAAGACCACACTTCCTGTTAAATAGAGACCAGTGAGCGCATTACTCTGGAATGTGCAGCACGTTACTCACTGCTGTTTGTTTACCTATAGGCGAAGTGCCTTGTTGCTTCAGTTCTTGAATTCGAGTGTCAGCAAAACCTAGCTAGCTGGTCAGCACAGCGATCAGGAGACAATGTAGTTGTGCGTGAACACTAAGGAAGTGCTTTCAAAGAGCAGGTGTTAGAATGGAGCCTCCTTCCATCTCTCTGGTGTTCTTGTGACAGCGTTAGAGACACTGACTCTGAAAGGGAAAGACGGGTTAAAGGTAGAGTTATCTTCTCTCAACTCTGGCCTAATTTGGGCTTTTCTGCTTTTATGTTCTGTTGCAGGGTTTTTTTTTGTGTGTGTGTGGTACCGGGGATTGAACCCAGGGGCATTCTACCTCCGCTCTGCACCCCCGGCCCTATTTTTTATATTTTATTTTGAAACCGGGTCTCACGAAGTTGCGGAGGGCCTCACTAAGTAGAGAGAGAGACAGGGAGAGAGAGAGAGAGAAAGAGAGAAAGCTGAGGCTGGCCGCGAACCCGGATCCTCCGGTCTCTGCCTCCCAAAATACTGGGATTACAAGCGTGCGTCACCATGCCGGCTGTTGCAATTTTTTATAGCCTCAAATTTATTGAAAACATAATGACAGTGGAGGTTTTTATGGTCCCTTTCGGAGATGTAAGGAAAGAGTTTCAGAATTTCTATTCTTCATCTGTAAGATTTTAAAATTATTTTGTTGGCTTTGAGTTGAATACATTGTCGTGTGAGCATTTTTGTAACATTAGAATGGTTCACCCATTTGGTTACTTCACTGTGGCCAGTGGAGCCAGGACAGGGGTCTGTGATGTCTGAAAAGTTTGAGCGGACATTACAGTAGTGTTTGTGTGTGTGTGTTACTGGGGGTGGAACCCAGGGGCAGTCTACCTCTGAGCTACACCCCAACCCTATATTTTTTTTATTATTATTCTGAAACAGGTTTTGCTAGGCTAATGAGAGTCTCACTACTTGCTGAAGCTGACTGCAAACCTGCGATCCTCCTGTCTCAGCCTCCCAAATACTGGGATTACAAGTATGTGCCACTAAGCCTGGCTCACAGTATTTTTTAAACCTTCTTTTCTTGCTGCTTTGGCCAAATGGCAGTCCCACTTGTGTGGAACTTTCCCACAACTTTGGCACATGACCTCTGAGAGGACCTCATTGTTTTTGGCCAGAGGAATCAGAAAAAAGGGGCTCTTGGGAGCCGCAGTGTTTAGGGGAAATGGTGGAGAGGAGAGAGCTGGAGAAGTGGTTGTAATTTTGATTATGAACTGACATTACTCCCAGGCTCACCGGGGAGTGTGTGAGCTTGAGCAGACCCAGAGTGGCGTAGCCAAAGCTCTCCGAGCTGAGCTGTGGTGCGAGCCAGGGACCAGGGCCTAGGTTCGCTTCTGAGTGGCTCACGTGCAGGTGAAAGACTGGTCAATAAGTATATTGCAGGGAGTCAAGTACATTTATAGCCCTACAGCAGCCACTAAAACCAGTTATGCTAGAAAGTAATACTAAAAAATACTTAGATAATCCTGATGTTGAGAAGGGTGAGAAATGGGAACAGAACACAGAGGGAACAAGTAGACATCAGAGTGAAGATAGGCCTTAAACTAGCCTTATTCCTAATTACATTGACTATGAATAATCTGAATATACCAACTATACGACAGATTGTTTGGAAACAATATCTGTGTGCTGTTAGAAATCCAGATTTAGAAGGCCAGAAACAGATCTATAGTGCTAATGTTAATCAAAAGAAAGCTGGAGTTGTATACGTCATATACTTCAGAAAAAGTAAAATTTCTAAGAAGAAAGTAAGCCAGGCGAGGTGGCGCATGCTTGTAATCCCAGTACTTGGGAGACTGAGACAAGAGGATCACAGATTTGAGGACCACCTCAGCAACTTAGTGAGACACTCAGCAACTTAGCAAGACGTTGTTTCAAGATAAAGAAATAAGCTGGGCGCAGTGGCGCATGCCTTTAACCCTAGTTTTTAGGAGGTTGAGACAGGAGGATTGCAAGTTTGAGGCCAGCTTCAACAACTTAGTGAGATCCTGTTTCAAAATAAAACATAAAATAGGGCTGGAGGTATAGCTCGGAGATAGAATACTCCTGGTTTCAAGCCCCAGTACCCCCCTAAAAAAGTAAAATAGGAGCCGGGCGTGGTGGCTCACGCTTGTAATCCCAGTACTTGGGAGCTGAGACCGGAGGATCCAGGTTCGCGGCCAGCCTCAGCTACTTAGTGAGGCCTCTGCAACTTAGTGAGACCCTGTTTCAAAATAAAAAATAGGGCTGGTGGTGTGGCTCGGAGGTGGAACGCCCCTGGGCTCAATCCCTAGTACTACCCCCTTTGCCCCAATAACAATAAGTCAGTTTTGCAAAATGTTAGAACAACCCTCCATGTATGTGTACCTAACCTACAGTTCATAGCAAACGCTCATTAAGATCAACCATTTTTTGATCTACAAAACTTTAAGACATTTAAAAAATTTGAAGTCATATAACACGTTTTCTTGTATCAAAACAGAATTAAGCTAGAAATGAATAATAGAAACATATTTTGAAAATGTCCACAAATATTTGGAAATTAAAGAACACAATAATTGAGCCGGGCGTGGTGGCGCACGCTTGTAATCCTAGTACTTGGGAGGCTGAGACCAGAGGATCTGGGTTCACGGCCAGCCCACAATCCTCCAAATGTGTGCCACCACACCCAGCTCTCAACAGATATTTAAGGAAGAAATTGGACCAGTTATAAACATTATCTTCCAGATATACCGAGCTCATTTTATGAGGACGGAATTGCCCTCATTACCATATTGAGAGTGAGAGCTTTCAGGAGAAGAAATACACAGACCAATGTCCCTCATGAGCTTAAGTATAAAATTCTCAACAAAATCTTAGCATTTTGATTCTAGCAGTACATATGTATATTTCATGTATGTATACATGTATAGATAATCTTTGATGAGTGAGTGGGTTTTCTGGAAATGCAATGCTGATTCAGTATTTGGATATTAATAAATGTGTTTTATCGTTAATTTGCAAAGAAAAATTACGTGTTCATCTCAGTAAAGGCAAACTTCATCATTCCTTATATAATAAAAATCCACAAGCTGGGAATAGAAGGGAGCTTTCTTACCCAGATACGAGACATCTACAGGAAATGTAAATGATTGTACTTATGAGGAGACTGGTTTCTACACCTTAACATTGTGAATAAGGCCGGGCATGGTGGCGCATGCTTGTAATCCCAGTACTTTGGGAGGCAGAGACCGGAGGATCCGGGTTCGCGGCCAGCCTCAGCTCTTTCTCTCTCTCTCTACTTAGTGAGGCCCTCCGCAACTTCGTGAGACCTGGTTTCAAAATAAAGTATAAAAAATAGGGCCAGGGGTGTAGCGCGGAGGTAGAACGCCCCTGGGTTCCATCCCTGGTACCACAAATAAAATAAAATAAAATAAAAACATTGTGAATAAGGCACGCGGCTCACCTTGTGCTCACTCTGCACTGCACTGGAATGCCCTAACCTATGCAGTCGGACTAAATATATAGACCAGTGAAAGAAAGAAAGCTGTCTCTGCACAGAGGATGAGTGCCTACACAGAAAATCCCATGGCATCTCTACCCCCCAGCACCTTAGCACTGCTCAGTGAGATTAACAAGGATGTAGATGCAGGGCTAATATGCAAATATCAGCTGTATTTCTTTATAATACAAATTAAAAACTGGCAATTCAGGAAGAAAAATAAGCCAAAAAAGTATAAATCTAATATTTGTGGGATCTACATGCTGAAAACTATAAAACACCAATAAGTAAAATCAAAAAAGACCTATGTAAATGCATAGACACTTCATGGAGTGTGAGACTCAAAATTAAGGCAACCAGCTCTCCCAAGCCGATCTGTAGATTCAGTGCAACCCCAGTTAAAACCACATTATGCTTTATGGATATGTATGCTATTTTTTAAATGTATGAAAAGACTAAGGAGTTAGAAAGGTCAAACTACTTTTAAAAAGGGAGAACAAATTTGGAATAGTTAATTAAGACTTATTATAAAGTTATAGGAATCAATTCAGTGTGGTACTGGCAACATGATAGACAAATAGACCAGCAGGAAAGAGAGTCTACATGGTTGATTCATTTTTTTCCTGTTAGAGGCGAAGGGTAATTCAGTGGATAAGATATGTTTAGTCATTGCAACAAATGGCACGGAACAATTGGACATCTGTATGCGAAAAAGAACCAAAACTTATACTGTCCTCCTCATATAAAGCTTAATTCAAAGTGGATCTTAGATCTAAATATATAAATCTAAAACTTTCAGAGGAAAACAAAAGAGAAAAATCTTCGTGTTGTGTCAGAGTGCTTTGATATGACTTTGGAAATATAATCTGTAAAACGGAAAAATGATGAATTTTGAGGAAGTCTGGTTCAAAATATTTTCTCAAAAGACACCATTTTACAAAAGACACCATTAAGAGAATTCAACGACAATATTTCCAAATCACATATTTGACAAAGTACTAGTTAGTATTCAGAATGTACAATGATCTCTCAGAATTCACCAATAAGAAAACCAACAACTCTATATTGAAGGTGAAAGACTTGAAGGAGCCACTTCCACTAAAGCTATAAACACGTGACAAGAATGTGCACCACCATGAGTTCTCTACCTCGTGCCTCATTTCTAGTCTGAAGTGAATCCCAAGAGAAATGTTCATGTAAAAATGTGAACCTGCTTTGTTCACAAATATCTTTCAGTTATTGAGTGGGCAAACCAACTGGTCCATTCATAAAATGGAGTGCTGCTCGGCACTATAAAGAAGTGAAGTGCTGACGCATACACAAAGTGGATGACTCGAGTCCACTGTGACGGTAGAGGCCGGATGAAAAGACTCCCCTTGTGACATCTTGGGGAAAGCCATCTTGAGGAGTCGAGGACAGATGGGTGGCTCCCCAGGGCTCCAGCTGTGAGGATGGCTTGAATGCACGGGGTGGTGGGGGCGCAGGGTGATGGACTGTGCTGCATCTTCATGGTGATGGTGGTGACGGAACTCTGTGTGAGACAAAATTCTTCCTATACGTGGAGAGATCACACTTGATTGCATGTGCATTTTAAGATACCTTGTATTTTTAAGAGAGAGGTTTTTCCATGGATATCCTTTTATATTTTAAAGTATGTATCTCTGAGGTGAATGGAATTTTTCTTAGATGATGCATAAATGATACGAGCCTGAGGTTTTCCATTTTTATCCCTCAGGTGTTGAAGTGCCATCAAAAGATTCCTTGCCAAAGAAAAGGCCAATTTATGAAGACAAGAAGAAGAAGAAAACACCACAGCAACTAGAAAATAAAGAAGGTTCGTACATAGAATAGCTGCTGATCTATAGTGGTTTTGCTGCTTCCAGCCGCCTTTACCACAGAGCATCATCTTAAATGAATCAGCAATGCAGGGTGCACTGTTTTTGGGTGGCAGTGCTGGCTTGTGCTCTACCACCAAGCTACATCCTCAGCCCCCGGAAACGGATTTTGAAAATTTTTTCCTGTGCCTTATTTTTTATTATTATTGACGTTCTCACCTAATTCTAATGACAGACTAATGGAAAAAGTTCTTTAGTTTGAAAAATCTGGGACCTACCTTATGAATATTGTTAACTCTGAAAAGCAAAAATACTACCTTTTTCTTCTCAGCCTTCTGTGATCTATTTCTTGATTAGAAAGAAGAGGTTCCTTTACAACACATGATTGAGAATGTCAATGTTTTCTTTTCTTTCTTTTGTTTTTTGGTACTGGGGATTGAGTGCAGAGGCTTTCTACCTCTGAGCTATACCCCCAGCCTTTTTTTTTTTTTTTGAGTCTAAGTTGCTGAGGCTGGCCTTGAACCTGTGATCCTTCTGTTTCAGCTCCCAAGTACTGGGATTGCAAATGTGTACCACCACACCTGGCCCAGTGTTTTCTAAAGTTACTGAAGAACTAGGTTCTCATTACTGGTTTCTATTAGTACTTAATTGAGTATCTTAACTGCAATTGTTAACTTGATTTCTGCCCCTTTTCAGTATCTGAACCAGTGGAATTAAGCGCTGCTGTAGAGGTTGTGGAACAAGGACCACCAGAAAAAGAAGACACGCCTGCTCCCGTTGAACCAGGCCAGTAGCACAGCTCCTGGTCAACTGATTTCTGGTTGTGTGTCGTAAGCTGTCTGTCGTTAAGCAGTTTGGGACCAAATAAGTAACAGGCTGCTGGTCTTTTTTCATATTTTTTTCTCTAAATCATTTCATTTCCACTTTGAGAAAGTATCCAAGTGAGACATGATTCAGTTTTGTTCTTTTCAGTAGTATGTATCAGTAAAATGTTTTGTAGAGAGGCTAGAAGGCTTTGGCTTTGTTTTTAATTTCTGGACCAGAAGTTTCAAAGAGGGTCTGAAGTTCTTTATGCTTCAGAAGCAAATTGGAACCATTTTAAATTAGAACATTTTAAGAACCATAGAAATCAGTATTTTCAAACCTTTTTAGAATTCATCTTCTATTTTACTGAATCAGTAAGAAGATTCAACTTAGTCCTTTTTGTATATGTTGAGGGGTTAAGGGAAGTCTACTTCCCTTACTTCCCTTACCCTACTTTCTCATTAAGTCAGTGTTTTGCTAGATCATAAGAGTGATTAGAGAGGCAGGGGCTAGCTAAATGTATGTTTTGTATTTCAGAGATTTTCTCGTGTTTAAAGATAGGATCAGGCCTGGTGCAGCTGTAGAAAATGTCAGCACTGACTCATGGTGGTGAATGATGATGTTGATAGTTCCTTTTCCTTTCTATTCCAAGTGAATAGGGTCATATCACTGACAAGTCAGCTTAGCATTAATACGGTGAAATTAGAGACATTCAGTTGATATGCTTAATAGTAGTCTACTGTTTTAGGTCATATTTGTAGCATCAGAAAGAACTGATTTAGAGGGGTATTTTGGGTACTGCTTCTGAGTCCTAATTTCTCTCAAGATTACTTATCTAGACTTAGTGTTAAGTTATAATTTTATAGGGAAGCAGATATCCCCTCCTGCATGTTCCCTCCCACCGTCCTTCCTTCCTTGTGCTGAGGATTCAACCCAGGGACATTCTATCTTTGAGTTACACCCCTATCCACTTTTTTTATAATTTTTTTTTTGCGGTACCGAGGATTGAACCCAGGGCCATTCTACCTCTGGGCTATACCCCCAGCCCTATTTTTTATTCTTTATTTTGAAACAGGTCTCACTAAGTTGCAGAGGGCCTCACTAAGTAGCTGAGTATAATTTTTAAATTTTGAAACAGGGTGTTGCTAAGTTGCAGCTGGCCTCTAACCTGCAGTCCTGTCTCAGCCTCCCAAGTACTGGGATTACAGGCGTGCACCACTGCACTGGGCTCCCCCCTTCCTTTCATTTAATAATAGTTTTGCCTGGTTAGATTTCAGTAAAAAGAAAATCAGAAAGAAAGTATTAAATTCTTTCAATATTCAAACAATCATAATTTTACCTTTCTATTTTGACGTTATAAGCGCAGCACTCTGTTCTTAGTTTTAACTGGCATAGTTGTCATAGTTTTGTACCTTTAACTGTGATTTAAGTAATTGGATGTTTCTGTAGTGGTTGAAGCAAAATAATAAGTTCTACATATAAAGTATGAATTGAAAGTTTAAAAAGGTAGATGTGCAGTTTCATTTGTCCTCAAGAACTGAGTATATTCATGTATTCTTTTCAAGATCTAAAGGAATATTTCAGGATTTAGATTTCTAATATATTAACTCCTTAAGATATGAAATCTAGTTTAAGTATATTGAAAGTGAATTGGGAAGTAGTGGAGTATTTGATAGTAAATAATAACATGCTAATTATAGTTCCAAAGATGGCAGAGGCGCGTGCATTTTTTACATAATTCAAACATTTCTTTTTTGATGCCAGAACATAATTTTCCACTCTTTCCTATAGGCAGCCTCATATTTCTAAATGATTTTTGTGTTTAACTTGTACTTACAGAAGAAGAAGAAGAAACTGAGGATGCTGGACTGGACGATTGGGAAGCCATGGCCAGCGACGAGGAGAGAGAACAAGGTGAGGCGCACGTGAGCGCATGCCGTGGAGGCCAGGGTCAGCGGAGGGTGTGTGTTGATGGGAAGAGCCTCCTGATGGGAAAGACAGACTCCTGGGGATGGGCCAGCCTCTTCCTCTCCATTGCCATGCATTGAAACCGATGCACGGGGCTTTAGAAAAGGGTTTCTAAGATTGCTGCCTAAGGGTTACAAGGCATTCTTTTCAGAATGATGATGCCATAATTAGTTTTGTTATTAAAGCTAGCCAAAAAAAACCTGTTAACTTAAAATGTAATGAAAAGATGGGTATTAGAGTAGTTCTATCACTGTGAATAAGGAGTAAATGTCTTTTGCATCTTTCTGTCCCTTATTACTAAAAACTCTACTTTCTTTGTGTTTAATTTCCTATTTTCCTATCTTCTTGGTAATGATGTTTGGCTTTTGGATTATTTTCAGCTTCGTGTGTGTGTGTGTGTGTGTGTGTGTGTTTTACTGGGATTGAACCCAGGGGCATTCTACCTCTTAATTATACCCCCAGCCCTATTTTATTTATTTATTTTATTTTGAAACAGGGTCTCACTAAGTAGTGGAGGACCTCACTAAGTTGCTGAGGCTGGCCGTGAACCTATGATCTTCCTTTCTCAGCTTCCCAAGTGCTGGGATTACAGGTGTGTGCCACCATGCCTGACTCCCCTCCTGTTTTTAAAGCTATAATTGTTCTCTTAAGTGTGGCTTTCATCAAATTCCACAAATTTTGATACATTGGTATTTTCTACTTTGCATTTGATGTAATCTTTATCTATGATTTATTTAGTGTATTTCTTTTTTTTGGCAGTACTGGGGATTGAACGCCAGGGGCATTCTACCTCAGAGCTACACCCCGAGCCCTATTTTTTATTCTTTATTTTGAAACAGGGTCTCACTAAGTTGCAGAGGCCCTCACTAAGTAGCTGAGGCTGGACACGAACCTGCGATCCTCCCGTCTCAGCCTCCAAAGTACTGGGATTACAAGCATGTGCCACCACGCCCGGCTAGTGTATTTCTTAATTTACAAAAGTGGGTGATCAGAGAACATACATGTTTCTGTCTTTTGAAATATGTTGTCTTGCTTTATACCCTGCCAAATGGTCTATTATTGTGTTTGATATGTGATTGGAAAGCATGTTATTCTGTAGTAGTTGTGTGCCTTGCTTTTTACAGTTGGGTCAAGTTTGCAGCTCTGTTTGTTCAAGTCTTACATTCTGAACTCTTTTCCGGGTCTGTTTTTTCTGTTACTGAGACCGTGTTTAAAAACAACCAAAGGAGAACAACCTCCCACTGTGATTGTGAACTGTCTCTCGACTCCTGGTTTTTCTTTGATGCTGTCATCTTATTGGGGGTACAATCGTGGATCTTTCTGGTGAATTGACTCTTCTCATTGGTATATATATTCTTTCAGGCGCTGCCTTTGCCTTAAAAGTCTACTTTACCTGATATTCCAAAAGCTGCCCAGGTTTGATTTCCTTCCCATTATCACTCCTGTTTTCTATCTTTACTACTCTTCTGTATTCTTAAGTCTTTCTGTTTCAGTCAGTTTACGCTGCTATAACAAGAGGTCCCAGAGAGGACGCCCCAGGTTTTGAAAGTGGGGACTCAGTTCAAGGCGCTGGCGACCTGGTGTCTGTGAGAGCTGCTCTTAGCTTGAGAGGGTGCTTTGTTGCTGCGCCCCCCTGAGGGAGGGCCCTGGGTGCTTCTGTGGTGGATGAAAAGGCAGCGGCTGGGCTCTTCCTGAAGCCTCTTGTAAGAGCGTTCACCCGCTCATGAGGCATGACAGTGCTCCTTGAGCCAGTCACTTGTCACAAGGCTGCACCTCGTAGTACCGCTGGGTTCATGCGCCAGCATGACTCCTGGGAAGGACCCCGCATTCAGACGCTGGCAAGCACAGCTCGTCAGTGTTTGCCTTTACCCAGAGTCCTTAGAGCCCATTGCATTTAACACTTGATGCCATGAATGAAGCGTGTTGGTTTTAAGTTTTTCACCTAAGTCCTTTTTTGTTCCATTTCTTTTCTCCTTTCTAACCAACTTTTGGGTTGTTGGATTTTTTAAATTCCATGAACTTGGAAATTGTATACCTTTCTAACTTATTTATAAAGTGATTGCTCTAAGATTTTTAACTTGTACCTTTCAACTAACAATAGCTAATATTACCCTCTCTATAGACAATCAAGGACTGTTGACTACCTGAATGTTGATCTAAATCCCAATTTTTATGTCTGCTCTCATTTCTTTTTGTTCTCTACTTTTATATTCCATATTAGCTTATTACCCTTATTTTATACTGTCAATATTTATTTAAGTTTACCCACATTCTTGGCATTTTGTTGTGTTTCATTTCTTCCTGCATCTTTGACCTTCAATTTGGGATCATTGCTTCCTTCCTGAAGAACTCCTTTTAGAATTTCTTTTTGTGTGGGTCTGTTAGTGAGGCATCCCCTTTTTGCTTTCTTTTCTTATTTTTTTTGTTTTGTGGTACTTGGAGATTGAACCCAGGGGCATTCTACCTCTGAGTTACACCCCCAGTCCTATATTATTATTATTATTATTATTATTTTTGAAACAGGGGCTTGCTAAGTTGCTGAGGGCCTAAGTTGCTGAGGCTGGTCTTGAACCTGGGATCCTCCTGCCTCAGCCTCCCAAGTTCTGGGATCACAGGCATGTGCCACCACGCCCACTTTCATCATCATCCTTTTTTTGTGTGTGTGGTACTGGGTATAGAACCCAGGGGCCTTCTACCTCTGGGCTACACTCCCAAACCTATTTTATTTCTTATTTGGAAACAGGTTCTCGCCAATTTGCTGAGAGCTCCACTAAATTGCTGAGGCTGGCTTTGAACCTTTGATCCTTCTGTCTCAACCTTCCAAGTACTGGGATTAGGAGCGTGCGCCACCATGCCTAGCTCGTCATCATCATTCTTTAAGGGTGTATGTACTGAGCGAGAGATTCTTGGTTCAAACTTCAACAGTTTGAAGAAGTTATTATTCCTTTGTTTTAGCTTTCATTGTTTCTCCTGAGAAGTCAGATAGGCTTTTTACATGTCTTTGGTTTTATCATGGTGCACTCAGGGTAGGTTTCTCTTTTATTCTGCTTGTAGGCCTGGTGAGTGCGTGGTTTTGTGTTTTTGTTAGTTTTGTGGTGTGATGGTGTGGTGGCGTTGTAGGTTCCAGTTCTGTCTCTGCTAGGATTTCTGGCACTGTCCAGAAAACTGTTTGCTTTCATGGTCTCTGTATCTTTCACTTGTTGAGCCTTGTAATTCATTCTGGATAGTTTTTCCTGTCTTCTAGGTCATTAATTTCTCCTTATCTGTATTCTAAGCCCTCTCACCCCTTTTATTTTTATTTTTTTTTGTGGTACTGGGGATTGAACTCAGGGGCCGTCTACCTCTGAGCTATGCCCCCATCCCTCTTTTATATTTGTATTTTGAAACAGGGTCTCACTAAGTTGCTGAGGCTGGCCTTGAACCTGTGATCCTCCTGATTCAACCTCCCAAGTACTGGGATTATAGGAGTGTGCCACCACACCCAATTTAAGCCCATGTCTTGAATCCTGAATTTCATTTCTTGTATATTCCATTTTCAGAATTTACATTTAACTATTTAGATAATTTGCTTACCTTCTAAAATTTTTAACTTTGTCTCTTGCTCCCTAAATGTTAAAAGCATAGTCATTTTAAAGTTTTGGTTTAGAGTTTTGGGCTTCTCGCATGCTGTTTCCCTGTGTACGTGACGACTTTTGCATGCTGTGCTGAGGAAATGATTTGATTTCTCTTTAGAGCGAGTTGTATATGCGCAGGCTGAGTATCTTATCTGACATGCTCGGGAGCCAGAAGTGTTTTGTTGCCATTGTTTTAGTTTGGAATCGTTATGTATCCCTCATGAGATACCGTGAGGGATGGGACCCACGTCTGGACATGAAATCTATTTATAAATGCTTTATGTTTTATATATGCCTGACACACATAGCCTGAAGGTTATTTTATATAATATCTTAAATACTTTTGTGCATGAAACAAAATTTCCTGATAAGGAATTTTCTTTTTTTTTTGCGGTACCGGGGATTGAACTGAGGGGGGTTTTACCTCCGAGCTACACCCCCGGCCCTATTTATTATACTTTATTTTGAAGCCGGGTCTCTCGAAGTTGTGGAGGGCCTCCTAAGTAGCTGAGGCTGGCCGCGAACCCGGATCCTCCGGTCTCCGCCTCCCAAGTACTGGGATTACAAGCGTGTGCCACCACGCCCGGCCCGATAAGGAATTTTCCACCTGTAGTGTCTTGTTGGTGCTTAAAATGTCTCAGGCTTTGGACCGTCTAGGTTTTGGGTTTTCAGTGCTTTCACCTGTAGTGAGAATGAACTAGCAATATGGGATCTGAGAGGCTCTGAAGGTGACTTGCTAGTAAGGAGGGGCCGATTTCTTTCCTATTCAGGGTAGAGCTCTTTAGAATTTTACCACACAGCAGTGGTATACCCATCACCTGCCCACTGTATCCACCGTCTCCCCTCTCCTCCCACTGCTCTGTAGGTCTGGGCTCCCAAAGCCTGTCCCATGGCAGAGGCAGCTAGCGACCCCAAGGGGAAAGCAGCTCAAAGCACTGCTCCTGCCCCGTGGCTGTTCTCCCTTGGAGCTGGCTCAGCAAAGCCTTTTGTATTCCCTTGAGTGTGGAGTGCTGCCTCAGGTTTCACTGTTGAATGTCGGTCTCCATTGTAGCATAGAGACATACACTTTGCATTTACAGTGTGAGAAAACACAATGTTAGTGCCTTTATTAAGCATTATTTCCCTTACTCTAAGATCTATTTTGATACAAATTTATAATGTTTTCATTGATTTTAAAATCTATTTGCTTTTCGAAAGAGGGGAACACAGTTCATATAGAAGTGAAAGAAAACCCTGATGAGGAGGAGGAAGAGGAAGAGGAGGAGGAGGAGGAGGAAGAGAGTGAAGAAGAGGAAGACGAGGAAGGAGACAGCGAGGGCAGTGAAGGCGACGAGGACGACGAGAAGATGTCAGATGAGAAGGAAGCCGGGAGAACCTTCGATAAAAAGCCAAGCAAAGACCTGAGCTCAGACTCTGAATATGATTCTGATGATGACCGCACTAAAGAGGAGCGGGCCTACGACAAAGCAAAGCGGAGGATCGAGGTACTGGTTTCCTGTTTGTGCTCCTTTCCTCCCCGCCCTGTACAGCCATAGGCTACGAGCCGCACCTGTGAAAATACATTCGCCACAGCACTGTCCTCTCCAGTTGTAGTATTGAGCATCATCGGTCTCCAACGCCAGTCTAACCCCAGAACCCCCTCCCTTACCTCAGTTAGAATGGAGACTGACTGCTTTATTACTTTTTTCTTGTTTTCTCCCAATTTCATTGTGCTCTCTGATGGTTTCTAGGTATGTGAAGGTATCCTGAGCATCTGACCCTAGTTATACACATCAGTTAGGGGTTCGCCTTGCACATGTGATACCAAGATTTAGTTGTTGAAATCTAGTAAGTTGAGGCAGCTTCTACTTAGTAAAGTCCATATACCTAGTATGCTTTTTGTATTTCTCCTTCTTAATAAAGTTCAGGAAAAAGTTTTAATTCTGTCAACTTAGTGAAATAATACATTAAAAACCACTTTAAGTTGGGCATGGTGGTGCATCCCTGTAATCTCAGTTCTTGGGAGGATGAGGCAGGAGGATCACAGGTTCAAGACCAGCCTTAGCAGTTTAGCAGAGACTCAGCTACCTAGTGAGACCCTGTTTCAAAACAAAAAATAAAATAGGGTAGAGGTGTAGCTCAGAGATAGAATGCCTCTGGGTTCAATCTCCAGTAACACACACACATATACACACTTTGGTTTGCTTGGGGATACTGAAGTACTTTATTTTATTTTTCGTGTTACTGGGGATTGAACCCATAGGCATTCTACCTCCGAGCTGTACTCCCACCCAGCCCTATTTTATTTTTATAAAATAAAATAGGGTCTTGCTAGGTTGGTGGCAGTCTTGATTGTAGCCAAAATCCAGGCACAGTATAAGTATTGTGTGAAACTGCCTTCTGGCTATGTAGACAAAGTATATATGAAACATTAAGTTAATTTCATTTTTAGTTGGGTACATCTGAAGATCATTATGTTATGCAAAAAAAAATTCCAAAATCTGAAGTACTTTTAGTCCTAAGCATTCGCATAAAGAATACTTACACTGTACCACATTTTATTACCAGCCTCAGCTATTTGAGAGACCCTCTGCAACTTAGTGAGACCGTTTCAAAATCAAGAATAAAAAATAGGGCTGGGGGTGTAGCTCGGAGGTAGAATGCCCCTGGGTTCAATCCCCAGTTCCGCAAAAAAAGGAAAAAAAATCCCCAACTAAAGAACAGTAAGTAATTACACTTTTTTTTTTTTTTTTTGGTGGTACCTCCAAACAGGGTGTCACTAAGTTGCGGGAGGCCTCACTAAGTAGCTGAGGCTGGCTTCAAATCTGCGATCCTCCTCTCAGCCTCCCAAGTACTGGGATTACAAGCGTGCACCACCACGCCTGGCTGTGATTACACATTCTTGCTCTTATTAACAACACCGTGGTTAACGAGCACTGTTGTACACATATATATTTGTACACTTGTCCTATCATTGGTTCAGTATAAACACTTAAAGACTGTGTTTCTGAATCAAAGTCTACACTTCATTGCCTCCAAAAAATGTGAAAACTATTGAATGTTGGAGAGAATGGCAGTTTTCAGCCATGAGAGAGCCTAACTATAGTCATGATATTTAAACTTGAGTTTTTTCTGTGAGGCTGTCATGTACTACCTACTCTTCATTAGTGAAGCAGTCCAACTTTGTACTCATTACCTGCATTATTACCTCTGACATTCCAGAAAGTTTTACCATTCCTCTTACCATGGAAAATATGGTACCTAGTGCAAGAAAGAAAAAGTTCCTACAAAATTAGTTTTTGGATAGAAAATAGTTTTATAAATGCCTTGCTTCACAATTTTGATGAAAGTATCTCCTTTGAATGCCACCTTTACAGTGCATGAAAGGTTGTCATTTCTGAGAATTTGGGCGGCTTCTATATGTGACCGCAGAAGGCGGCAGAGCCACTGTGGCTCAAGGAGACGCCTTCTCCCATGTACTGGTGCCCATGGGAGCTGTAGCTCCTTGGGACGGTAGGAAGGGCTGTGTGGACTTACGTAGGCCAAGGCTTGTGTAAACACTCCTCACAGAGATGGCTTTGGTAACATTTGGACAGTGGACAGAAGTGTGAAGTAAATCATTTTCCAAAAATTCTTTTTACCTCTTTTTATATAAACCTCCACATAAATTGGGGGTTGTATTATATAGTCAGTATGATGGAAAGATCACTTTTAAAATTTATTATATTTTATTAAATTAGCTGTATTTAAAATTGATCAGAAAGTTGGAGGTGGTACTCTACACCGTTCCTAGTCATAGTTCACAGTGCTGCTCTGAGAGCTGTTCTAAACAGACTACTCTCTGTGCGGGGCGCTGTGACGGGCATTAGATGCAGAGTTCACACTGAAATGTGCTGTGACGGGCATTAGATGCAGAGTTCACACTGTGAAATGCACTTCTGTGATGTGTGGTCGGGTCAACAGAGAACTTGGAGCTGGGCCTGGTGACGCATACCTGTAATCCCAGTACTTGGGAGGCTGAGACAGGAGATCCGGGTTCAGAGCCAGCCTCAGCTACTTAGTGAGGCCCTCTGCAACTTAGACCCTGTTTCAAAATAAGAAATAAAAAATAGAGTTGGGGGTATAGCTCAGAGGTAGAATGCCCCTGGGTTCAATCCCTAGTACTGCAAACACACACACACACACACACACACACACACACACACACACACACACA
>PVJS01041996.1:0-17700 GCA_004027185.1 Glis glis | reverse complement strand
TGCCGCCAGGGGGCCGGAGGGGATGCCGCCAGGGGGCCTGAGGGGATGCCGCCAGGAGCCGGAGGGGATGCGCTAAGTCCCGCCGCCTCCTCCCGCGCTCCCGCTGGCGCCCTCGGTCCTCGGGTCTGAGCTTTCCGATTTCTCGAGATCAGGTCCTGGCAGTAGGAAGGGGTTTGGGGGAAGGGGCAGTTTGGGGGTCAAAGATGGAGGGCTCCCCATGAAGAAGGCAAAGTCTGTGGCCCGGGGGCGGGGATCTCTGGGATTCCCAGGGCGCAGAAGTGGGCGCCGGGTTCCCCACCGTGCCGCTCCCCTCTCCCACCCTCTTCTTTCTTTCTTGTAGCCCAAAATGGGGATGCCCGCCTGGCTGCTCTGCGGGGTGTCTCTCGCTCTTCCGCTTTTCGTGCGAGCAGGTATGTCCGGTGTCCTGGGGTCTGAGGTCGCCCTTGGCCGCACTCCTGGCGGCTCGTCCGGAGCCTGCTGTGCAGACCGACCCGGGCGGTGGGCGGGTGGGGATCGCGTGGGAGCCCGGCCTGGCGGAGGGCGCTTTCACAGATGGCCCGGCAGAATTCCGCCCAATGGAGACGCGCCGAGTTTCAGTCCCTAGTTCTTTGATGCTCAGCCCTAAATGTCACCTTGGAACTTCCAGATCACTTTTTGGGGGGAGGGAGGGGAGAAGTTAGGCAAATATGCAAGTCAAGACTTAAGTTCTCAGCTGCCTATAGTACTGTTTTATATGATAAAGGGTTATTTTATGATGCAGGGTAAAAACAAACCATCAGCAGAACCAATTTATTTTTTAAAGAAAAACTAAGTGACTTGGTAGAAACGGACTTTTAAAAAGTGAGATGACTTTTTTTTAAATAATCCATTGTGGGATGAGGTGCCTTTTGTTTAGGGTAGTAATTGGGCAGCAGAGCAGGAAGAAAACAGGACAAGTTGGACTCCGTTACTCTGAGGAGGAAGATAGAGAATTAAGGGTCTACATGGGAAACAAAAGGGACTTCAGATAAATGTAGAGACAGACTAGTAGAATAGTGGGAGGGGGTCCCGGATGGGAGGTGGGAAGGGGAAAAGGTGGATTAAGGAAGGAAACAGTTTAAATCATGCTATGGTTATAAAAAGTACCACTACCAATCTCACTAAATGTATGTATGGGGAGAGGGGAAGGGGGGTAGGATGCAGAAGGAAATGGACCAAGTGATATGTGCATGTGTGTTTGTATCACTTTGAATCTCACTATGATGCATAATTACACCAATAAAAGTATTTAAAAAAAGGAAGGGGAAGAAGGAGAAGGAAATCACTCCAAATAGGGGAGGTGGTTTGTGAAGAGGGAACTGAGGAAGCTCTGTCTTGTGGATACATTTGAAGAACTTGGGAAATTAAGCTTTCAAATCAGTAGACTATTTTTAGGAAACTTCCAGGTAAAATTTCAAATTGGCTAGAAAATTGAAGCGTTATTTGTTAAAATGAATAATCAGCAAGACTAATGTTTTCTTTCATGGTCAATTATTCTCCCCCCCTCCCAGATGCGTGCAAAGACACTGACATACAAAATGAGGTCGCTTCAGTGGATCAGCCTTTTGCTTTAAATTGTACATACTCGATAGCATATGGGGAAGTAAATGTAACGTGGTATAAAACTTCCAGCAAAACCCCAGTTTCCAAACATAAACAGTCTAGGATTCACCAGGACCAGACCTGGATTTTGTTTCTTCCCCTGTCACAAGAAGACTCAGGGATCTACCAATGTGTTATAAAGTGAGTTCTCATTTAAAGTAGAACTAATTCATATCTATCTATCATCTATCTATCTATCTATCTATCTATCATCTATCTATCTATCTATCTATCTATCTATCTATCATCTATCCATCCATCCATCCATCCATCTATCTATCTTTTTTGTGTGTGTGTGGTACCGGGGATTGAACCCAGGGGCGTTCTACCTCCGCTACACCCCTGGCCCTATTTTTTATACTTTATTTTGAAACCGGGTCTCATGAAGTTGTGGAGGGCCTCACTAAGTAACTGAGGCTGGCCGCGAACCTGGATCCTCCGGTCTCCGCCTCCCAAGTACTGGGATTACAAGCGTGCGCCACCACACTGGGCTTCTATCTTTTTAATCTTATAAGAAAATTCTTAGTAAGCATAAAAACTGCAATGGGACAATATTGTATAGTTTTATAGTTGTTATAAGACAATTTTCAATGAACACATTCCAAATATAAGAGATTTGTAAACCGTTTTTGGAACATGAAATGTACCTTTTCCCATTGAAATGATGCTTCAGGCAGGACCGGCTTACAAAGTGTGTTTGTACAAATATTATTGTTGCCATCTTTCTTGGCATGCCAAAAGTTTTTGTGACAGGTGGCATACCCAGATAGGAATAAGCCTCCTCCGAGAGCCCCTTTCATAAGGAATCTAGTTAAGGCAGGCATTTAAAAGCTAGTAAGCAACTAATGTGTCCAGACCCCATACAAGACCCCATTCTAGGAAGTAATCAATGAGTGACACAGGCCTCGTGGGCCTTTTGAGTCATTCCCAATTTGGGGGTATTAGAAATAAAGGTGGTGGGCCGGGCGTGGTGGCGCACGCTTGTAATCCCAGTACTTTGGGAGGCAGAGACCGGAGGATCCGGGTTCGCGACCAGCCTCAGCTCTCTCTCTCTCTCTCTCTCTCTCTCTCTGTCTCTCTGTCTGTCTATCTCTCTCTACCTAGTGAGGCCCTCCGCAACTACGTGAGACCCGGTTTCAAAATAAAGTATAAAAAAATAGGACTGGGGGTGTAGCGCGGAAGTAGAACGCCCCTGGGTTCAATCCCCGGTACCGCAAAAAAAAAAAAAAAGAAAAAGAAATAAAGGTGGTGGGAGACGACTGCGCCTGAGGGGCGGGGGCTTATGGCCAATTGGAAAGCCTATGCCCCACCAAAGGTAGCTGTCTGTTTGAATTGGTGTGTGTGTGTGTAACTTTTCGATTTGTATAAAAGCCATTGGTGGGTCAAATTTGGTCAGAGAGTCACATCTTGTACTAACTTGCATGACCTTCACCAATGATTTGATCCCTCTGAACCTTGGCTTTCTTATCTGTAAAATGGAAATCACACTGTCCTGACAGAGGTGAAGGGTAACTAAACTGAGCTCCTGTGTGAAGTAGGTACTTGATTCTCCCTCTCTTGTTTGGTTTTGGGTGTTCACGGACCTCTTTCGGTGCCCTAGGATTGCCTGTGGCCCTCTATGATTCATGCCAGTTGTCTCGATTCCATATGCCAGACAGATTCAGTTTGCAGAATGACTTGCTGCGTGGTTCTCCGTGGAAGTGGTGCAAGCCCTGCTTGCCTGCCCCTTCCCCAGCCTTGGGCACTAGCAGGTCTGCTGCAGAGGGCTCCTGGCGATCTGGTCTGCTGTTTCAGTCCAGGCTGCGAATCATTAACTGGAGTTGGAGATTATACATCACATAAGTTCACTTGGATGTCAGAGTCAGATTTCAGATATTTAAATCTGTGAGCTGTGAAATGGAAAAAAAAATCATCTTTCATAGAAATTAGACAGATACTATCTATCTATCATGGAAGAGGATGCACATACATTTCTTCCAGCTCTTTAACATCCAGAGAGGACCTGTATTTAGAAAACTGTATATTTTTATTTTTACTTTGGAATAATTTTAAATTTATGTGAAGTTCGCAAAATAATTGCGAACTTCACAATTCCTGCCTACCCTTCATCTAGATTTCCATTTTTAAGTATGTTTTCCACATTTCCTTAAAATTTTCTATTTCCATCCATACATACTTATACACATACACACGGGGGCACACGTTTGTTGCCTTAAAAAGGACTTGAAAGCATGTGAAGAGGAAGACAGCCATTGGATTTTTGTAATTGCTTAATAGTTTACGGGGTTGAGTCTGTTATTTTCTTACAGGGATATCGATATTTGCATCAAACGTGTAAACCTAACCGCTTTTGAAAAACATTGGTGTGATACTTCCAGAAGGAGTGTATCAGATTTATCGAATGACTACCAACAAATATTATCTGCTGGGACTGCTGGCAACTTGGTGTGTTACCTGGACTTCCCAGAGAGTTGGGTTCTGGATCCAATAAAGTGGTATAAGGTAAAAAAAAAAATCCTATTGATATTTTTCTCCTCTTTTTAAAAAATACACTTGAATCTTATTGTGCACGGTATTTTGTGCCTGGCTTCCTTCGCTTGATAATAAACCTGTGAGAATTACCCATGCTATTGAATGTACCTCTGGCTCCCTCATTTTTTTTTTTTTTGCGGTACTGGGGATTGAACCAGGGGCATTCTACCTCTGAGCTACACCCCTAGCCCTATTCTTTGTTCTTTATATTTTGAAACAGGGTCTCACTAAGTTGCAGAGGGCCTCACTAAGTAGCTGAGGCTGGCTGCAAACCCGGATCCTCTGGTCTCAGCCTCCCAAGTACTGGGATTACAAGCGTGTGCCACCACACCCAGCTGGCTTGATCATTTTCATTGCTGTGTAGTATTTCATCATTTTTATCAGACTTTGGAGTTGTTTCCAATTTGGGGATGTTAGAAATTAGGCTTTTATGAACATTCTTATGCATAGCTTCTGATTCAGTTATGCACTGAATTTCATGGAGCATTTTGCATAAGAGTGAAGCATTTGTTGGGCCACAAGGGATGCGGTCGAAGTTAATAGAAAGTGCCAAACCATTTCAAATTGGTGTTCCAAATTGGTGTGGCAATTTATAGTTCCTTCACCAGTGTATAAGAGTTACTTTTGCTCCTATATCTGACAACATATTGTAGTATTAGTATTTAATGTGTGTGTGTGTGTGTGTGTTATGCTGGGGACTGAACCCAACGCCTTGTACATGCTAGGAGAGCACTCTACCACTGAGCTACTCCTATAACTCCAGTCTTCTTAGTTTTTCAATAACTGATATAATTATGTCCCATTTTGGCTTCAATTAACATTTCCCTGATAAATGATAAAGCTGATGTTAATGTCTTTTAAGTTTGCTTATAGACCATTGGAGCGTGTATATGTGTCTGTGTGTGTATACTTTTTTCTGTGGAGTGCTTGTAAAAGTATCTTGTCTATTTTCTATTTGGTATTCTTGTTAAGAGGTTTGTAAATTTTTTGTTTGTTTTTGTGGTACTGGGGATGGAACCTAGGGGCATTCTATCTCCAAGCTACACCCCCAGCTCTATTTTATTTTTTATTTTTAAACAGGGTCTCACTAAGTTGGTGAGGGCCTCCCTAAATTGCTGAGGCTGGCCTCGAACCTGTGACCTTCCTGTTTGGTTTATGTGGTGAATAACATGTATTGTTTTGCCTTTGTTGAACCAGCCTTGTTTTCCTGGGATGAAACCAACTTGGTCATGGTGTACAATTTTCTCGATATGATTTTGAATGTGCGTGGCTAGTATTTTGTTTAGAATTTTTGCATCTATGTTGATCAATGATATTGGTCCGTAATTTTCTTTTCTTGAGGCATCTTTATATGGCTTTGGCATTAATGCAATGCTGTTAATCCTGTCTTTCATTAGTTAGTTCTGTTTCATTAACTTCTACTCTCATTTATTTCCCCCCTCCATCTAATGTTTTATTTTTAATTTGCTATTATTTTATTAATTTTATGAGATAGATTCTCCTGTCATTAGTTATAAGCCTTTCTTGTCTTCTAATATGCACATTTAAAGTGGTAATTTTCCTTTAAACTGAGTTTTAGTTGCATTCTATAGGTTTTGATATATTCTCATCATCTAATTCAAAATACTCTACTTTTCAATTGTGATTTCTTTTTTGACTGGATGATTCTGTAAGAGTTACTTCATTTGCATATGTTGCTTTTTTTTACAAAGTTTTCTGCAAATGGTGGCATATCAATCACTTAAGCAATTTCAAAATTTCATTTAAGAAGTAGGGTTCATTTAAGAGAACATGTGAAGTAGAACCGACAAAATGAGGGAAAAGGAGGAGGAGGAGAGGAGAGGAAGCGGGGGAACTCATGTCTGACCCCTATGTTTTCTGTTAATTGTAAGTAGATGCCATATGGAAAAATTTAAAGAGCAATGTAGATGAATAGGTAGGGGAGAAAGATGGGGGTGCAATGAATTTCTAAGGTGAAGACCGAACTCGTAGTGGCACCGAGACCCATGTTGATGTGATCTCCTGCAGTACTCATCTGGTTGTAGGAGTGAAAGAGAGGGAAGAAGGGACCAGCTCAGGACAGAGGTTCTGTGGGGTAAATATGATGGAAAGAAAAAAGGATATAGAGCTGAATTGTTGGACGGGGAGTGGTTATGTGATGGATGCATGAGTCCTGGATGGATGGGAAAGGAAGATGCCTGCAGGAAACTGGTAGAGGAGTCAAGTGGGCTGGTTCCAGTTAAGTGGAAACGTGGGGTGGGTGGATAGAAAGTTCTGATAGAAAACTCTGATGGATGCGGTGGATGGATACTCACTATCCATGGCGAGTCTCTTTATCCTATAGAGACTAAAGCTAAAAAAATAAAAAACTAGAACAAAACAACCGGAACCGCCCTGGGTTTCCTGCAGCTTCCTTGGCCTCAGCTAAGGTTCTGGATACGGTTCAGTTTCTCCAGCTGGTGGCCCTGGAAGGTCACGGTGAGATGCTGACTCTCCTCGCACGTTGTACAGGAATGCATGGCCCTGGGGACATGCAAATTTCTGCAGAAGGGTTCCAGGCTCCGGTCCCTCACTTTGTGGAAGCCGAGTCTTCCAGTTTATTTATTGGTTTGGCTCTACCAGCTGTGGCATGACTTACTCACTATAGTTGCCAAAGGGGAAGCTCCTGGTCTCTGATTTGCAGGTGGTGTATATAGTCCCTGATTCCCCACTTTCCTGATAGGGGTAGAGGAAGCTTCTTTCTTGGCCAGCTGGTTCTCATCTATGTCTCACTCCCTAAATACTTTCACGGATTTTTGTAAAGCACCTGATATCCCATCTTGAATACTTTTCTGCATAAAATAGATAGAATAGTTTTTGTTTTCTGTAACTAAATCCGAACTGAGAGATATGACCTCCTAGCATTGTTTTGAAGATTAAATGATGATCTATCCACTAAGCATTTAGTTCAGCACAGGGGCATAATAAGGACTTAATAAGTAAGTATTAGATATTATTTGTTAAGGTAAAGGAATGAAAGAGGTGAGATAATATAGAATCATAATCAAAAAGTAGTATATTTGATTTTAAGAATCTTATGGTATTTGATTTTAAGAATCTTTAAGAAGTTGTGGTAGTATTATCAGGTGGAACTCTTACCACGCAGGGCAGGAGGTAAGGATCTACTGCTCACCTGTTCCACAAATACTAGGAGTCGAATTGTCAGGAAAATAGGTTTTATTCAAAGCCAGCTTTGAGAAGAGATAGATGAAGCTTTCTTCTTTCAAATTTCCATCTTTGGAGAACTTGAGGGCAAGGGAAGCTTTTAAAAGAGAAAAGGCAGTAAAATAAACAAAAGAAACTTATATATGCATGATGGTGCATGCCTGCAATTCTAGTACTTGGGAGGCTGAGACCAGAGGATCACAGGTTCAAGGCCAGCCTCAGCAACTTAGCAAGACCCTGTTTCAAAATAAAAAAATAAAAAGAGCTGAGGGTGTAGCTGAGAGGTAGAACACCCCTGGGTCCAATCCCTAGTAGCACAAAAAATAAAGAAGTAAAAATTAAAAGAAAGAACAAAAGAAAGAGAGGAAGGAAGGAAGGAAGGAAGGAAGGAAGGAAGGGAAATTTACATAGCCAGAGAACCTGTGAGTCTCAGCCATGTCTCAGCTTCCTTGGCTCCTATCAGGCCCAGGGTGGTCAGACAGCCCTTCAGCCTTTAATCTAAGCATGAGGAAATAGGGGTTGCAAAAAACAAGTTATCAGGAAGTTGACCTTCATTTTAGAAGAAGTTTGTTTCAGTAGTTCTGAATATTGACAAAGTCCAGGGAGAATTGAACCCTGAGAGGATTTGAGGTGGTTCTAAAAATTGGAAGGGTTTTGGAGGAGAAGACTCAGGTATTTAAACACCTGTTCTTACAGATGATGAAATGTATACACTCGGAAGAGTGGGAATGTCTTCAGTGTGGTTTTGACTTGTTTTGATCCATCTCCATTGACATTCTCACTACAATAATCCAAAAAGACTGACCATGTCTCTGCTCTCACATCATGGAGGCTTCTGGAAGCAAGAGAGCGAGCAGGAGGAGGAGGAAGAATATATAATCCCAAGGCCACACCCCCAGGGACCCCTCCTTAGCAACCAAGCCCAGCTTCCAACATTGCTGCCTTGTTTCCATGAGGGCTAGGGGGACATTCTAAATCAAAACCATTATATTTGGGTATTTAAATACCCGTTCTCATAGATGATGAAGTGTATTCATTTGGAAACATGGGAATGTTTCCAGTATGTTTTTTAAAATTATTTTTTAAGATCCCAAATTAGTCCCCAACACAATGGTTTTCTGTCCCTACCACTGTTCTGAATCTGTGCTTGCTGGGGTTAGTTTTGGTTCTCCAGTTGCCTGACACCGCAGGCACCCCCAGAAGATGGGAACTCCCTCCTCCTTTCTTTCTGAGACTTACTGTTTTTCTATGTTCTTTTCTTTTATATTTTTCTGGCTCTTTCTTAGTAATCATCACTGGATTCTCATCCTCTACCTTTGGGTCTCAGGATTTGGGCTTCCCCTTGGTTTCAGCCACGTTGCTATCTCCTCTCGCTTTGCTTGCATTCAAATGGATGATTTGTGCAGCCATCCATACACAAGTGTCTCCCGAGTCTCCCCACCCTGACCTTGACCCCACCCTCAAGATACCTTTGTCCAGCTGCCAAGTGCTACTTAGACATTCCCGTCCCCACAACTCAAAACAGTTACCAGGGATACAACCACTTTTCATCTTACCTCCAATTTGGTCATTTTTCCTTACATTCCCACTCCTACCTAACAACACTTTTTATACCCCAGCTGGGACCATAGAAGTCCTGTCCTCCCTCCATATCTCAAATTTCTCACTAAGTTTTTTGGATTGAAACTGCTTTGAATGATTGCTTTTGGTTCCCTTCTTACTGTTTCTACTCTTCTGTCTTTACTCAGACTCTCCTTAGTCGTAGTTTATGGAAATAACAAAATTGCTTTCTGGTCTTTAGGATTGCCCTATTTTAATCCTATCCTATGAAGCAACCAGAAGCATCATTCTCAAAAGTAAATTCGATCATCTTCTTCTTTTGCCCCTAAAGCTTCTGTGATTGGTCTCCTGACCGCCTCCCTAGTTTTATCTCTAGCAGTCTTTTATACCCACTCTATCTTAGCCAGAATGCTCTGGACTATTTTGTGTCTCTGAAACATTACACATGCTGGGTCAGGGGTGTTCTTCTTGGTGTCTGGATTGTAAAAGGCATTCAAATATTGGCTGTTTTTTTTTGTATTTCAACTTTAAATCTTGATAGTGAGTCATCACCCCCAAATTCTAAAATAAAAATGAAACCTAGTAGACTTTACACTCTGAAATAATGCTTCAGTGGGTCAGAATAGGGACAGTCCTAGTAACTGTAAAGGAAAAGAGTGGCCCTCAGCTAGCAAAGCCAAATGTTAATATGATTAAATATTTGCATATCTTGAAAGGAAGAACAAGTCTATCAGGAGGAGGACTATTAGACAATGGAAACATATAGAAAGGGAGGCCCAGAGATTGTGCCTATCTAGGGGCAATCCAGTGAAGACCACCGAATGGAAGAGGTTCCCAAAGTTGAAGGACTCAAAATTTGTTTTTGCCTTGAAGAAAGAAATGTCACATTATCGGGGTGTGATGACTTCAACCATCTGACTCTTAATAGTAAATCCCCTTCTATCTGGTGAGCAATTGTCTAATGATAACTTGTTTTCCCATGTAGGGTTTTTATAGGGAAATAACATAAGGCTTCTAGGAAGTCATACCAGACATTGTAAATAAACAAATAATTGTTCTGGCATTATATACTGAATTTCACCATGTGAGGGTTTATTTACACTGTTCTGGGGTAAAGAATGAGATATGACTCTGAACTGTGGCTGGCTAAATGAGGAGAGAGCTCAACACAATTAAAAATTTTTAGTTCAACTTCTATTTAATTAGGGGCTTATAGATTTGTTTTATCTATTAGATTGATTTAAATATTAGTTCCTGAAGACAGGAACTGCATGCCCAAGGCCTCTCACAGTGCTAGTAAAGATCAGGAATTCGAATGTTGGAATGGATAAATGGACTCAACTAGCCAAGCAGTCACTCTGTGGAGTGGAGCTTCCTGAGAGAGGGGTAGATGTTTGAGAAAGAGTTCAGAAGTGGGCCCAGGAGAGGGAGGTGTTTAGTGCGAGAATGTGAACTGCCCTCTGGATGGTTGTTGAGGTTGACTAGAGAGGAAGGCGTTCCCAAGACTGACTGGGCTTCAGGTTTGTTGAGTTTGAGGTCATTCCTCACTGTTGAGCTAGAGGCATGGGTGACATGAGGCGTTACGTGATACCTGCTCTCTGTAGCCCAACTGGTGTTCTTTTATCACAGTTCACGCCTCTGTAAAGTCAAACCCCCAATAAGTAGAGAAGGTATAACTGGGTCTGTAACACAGTGGAAACAGTCAGTATTCACCTGGGCTGGCAAGCTTGGCAAAGGGGCTTGGCACCATTATCAGAAAGACCACTAGGAGAGGTGATCCTTGGCACAGAAGATGTTCCTACCTATTCTTGCCTTTCTGCCAAAAATTCTTTATGACCTAGCCCCAATCCTCCTCCATGAAGTCTCCTTTCCAGCCTATACAAGTCTTTCTCTTTGCATCTCCTGTTATAGTTAATGTTTACATCACTCATTTTAGTTGGGAAAATACTTCGTTGAATCTTCTGGACTTACATGCAGATAGATACAAATATACAGATTATGGATTATGTATACATATTCATGCATACATACATGCATAAATAGACTGGGCAAAGATTTCCTGCACTCTCTTTTTATCTATCTGTCTATCATCTAATATCTATCTGTCTATCTATCTATCTATCTATCTATCATCTATCGTCTCTCAATTCATTCTATCTATATCTGTCTATCTGTCATTCTATCCCTATCTATCTATCTATCTATCTATCATCTATCATCTATCATCTCTCAATTCATTCTATCTATATCTATCTATCTATCTATCATCTCTCAATCCATTCTCTATCTATCTATCTATCTATCACCTAGCTATCATCATCGTCATCATCTATCTATCTACCTACCTACCTATCTATCTGGTCCTCTAGTGAGACTGTAAAGAATCTAGGGTCTAGAGACCACATAGATTTTTTATCTCTCCACAATCCATAGGATGTTGTTAACTAGGAGTGTAACTAGTACTCCCCAATACAAATACTCATTGAATTTGTTTGTTTTCTGTTTTGTTTTGTCTTTTTGTATTTAGGGCTGTAAAGAGATTACAGGGAAGCGGTTTACTCCCAGGGGAAGGAATCTCTATGTGAACACTGTCTTGGCAGAGGACAGGGGGGACTATGCATGCACAGCCAGGCTGAGCTACCTGGGAAAGCAGTACACGGTTGCAAATAGCATCAACGTGAGCGTCAGTAAGTATATCCACATCCATTGCCTGGTCTCCCTCTCAGCTTTGTGTGAGCTGGCTTGCTTTGGGCTTTACGCAGCAGTGATTTTTTTTTTTTTTGTACTGGGGATTGAACCAAGGGGCATTCTATCTTTGAGCCACACCCCCAGCCCTTTTTTATTTTGAAAAACGGTCTCACTAGGTTGCTAGGTCTCACTACGTTTCCGAGGCTGGTCTCGAACCTGTGATCCTACCGTTTCAGCCTCCCAAGTACTGGGATTACAGGTGTGCAGTACCACTCCCAGCCAAGCAGCAGTGAGCTTGACTTTCTTGAAGGCTCTCAAACACATCACTGTTAGCTCAGAGGATAGAAAGAGTGAGGCAAAAGAGAGTGAGCTGTTTAGATTTCCCATCTGAAAGAGCACAATACTCAAAACTCTTGGTTTATTTATGAAAATTAAATGAGATCATCTATATAGAGTAGCTGCAGGGGTACCTGACAAAGTGCAGATATTTAGCACACAGTAAATATTATTAATATTGCTCTTATTTTCCTGGCCTTCCCTGTCGGTGACCAACTCCAGGGAAGTTCATATGGCTCTTTCCCTTGGCCTCCCCTGCCTCAGGCTCTGGTCAAGTCCAGTGTTCTGGACATGGTTCTAGGATATCTTACTGTTCATGGGGTTTCAGTTATCAACCCAGAGCATCCAGTTCTCTTGAACATATGCTCAGGAGATTTGAAAGCATCATTTTAGGAGTAAAAAAAAAAAAAACTCTAGCTGGGCATGGTAGCACATGCTTGTAATCCCAGTACTTTGGGAGGCGGAGACCGGAGGATCCAGGTTCGCGGCCAGCCTCAGCTACTTAGTGAGGCCCTCTGCAACTTCGTGAGACCCAGTTTCAAAATAAAGTATAAAAACTAGGGCCAGGGGTATAGCACGGAGGTAGAATGCCCCTGGGTTCAATCCCCGGTACCGCAAAAAAAAAAAAAAGAAAAAAAACCTCTAAAAATAATTTAGCTCAAGCTATTAATTTTATGTAGGTCCAGGAGGGAGCAACTTACAAAAGTCCACAAAGATGATTAGTGTCTGGGCCCTATCCTTGGCCGTCAGCATGCAGGAAGCACTTTTTCTTCTAAACTCACTGGACAAGGAATTCTTCTATGCTGCCTCTAGCTCACTGTTCTCTAGAAAGTTGCTTTCTCTATTTACTCATCTAGAGGGAGAGAATGAAAGGAGGGATATTTCTTTGGCTTGGACTTCCTGTTAATCATTAATGTCTAATACTGGGGGATTCCACTCTTGATGGTGTTGCTCCAGCGATCTGTTCAGCACAGGTGGCTCCCTGCTGCTCCCCTGGGGAGACTCTGGACCAATCCAAGACTGGTCCTTTATTCTCAGTCTAGCAACTCCCTGCATTCCATTCTTCCCATTGCTTACTACTCTTATGTCCCACAGTGATCCTTGCTGAAACTATTTATGTGATTTAAATGTTTTGGGGTAGCCTTCAATTTTGATTTTCTTCACTCTTCAAGGACCCCTTAATTAAGAAAACAGCTTGCACTAGACTATGATTTTCATGCTCTTGGTTTTCCTGCTGATGGCTATTTCTCTAAAAGTAGGGACCTTCCTCATCTTGTTTCCAGTTGAATCCCAGCACCTAGGCCAGGGCCAGCCTAGCTCAGGCACAGGTCTGTTCATTAACCGAATAACTGACTCCCATAATGCTTTAGTTTTACATGGGCAAATGAGGGACTTTTTTTGAATGGTGAAATTTCTAAGGGAAAAACGAAGAACACCTTGAGAAGCCACTGTATCTAAGGATCCATATTTCATACTGGTTCAATCAATTTTATTTATGATCTGATATGTGCCAAGAATTATGTCATACCCTGACAATTCAAAAATGAAAATCGTTATTTATTTTATTGAGAACCTCCCAGCCTGGCAGTAGTGAATCTAGAGACACAAATGAACCATTCGTATTAACATCATATGCTAAAGTCAGAGTTATAGATGGCATCCAGGGGAACAGAAAACAACGAGAAAGCCCCAGAGGGTGGCACGCAAATTGTCTGGGAAGGCTTCCAAGAGGAACTGAATTCTCTGCTGAATTCTGCAGGATGGATAGGTTTTACAGATGTAAAGAAAATGAGAAGGGGTCTCTAGGCAGAGAGATTAGCACAAGGCACAGTGTGGCAGGGTCAAGCATCATGGTTTATGCTGGATCTGTAATGAATTTCATTAGAGCATTCGGTAAGTGTGATATGAGGAGTGTTGGGAGCTGAGGCCCCGGAGTTCAACAGGGGCAAGTTCAAGGGGTGACTTACAGGTAAGCCCTACTGGGTGGTCACTCATGGACCCTTCGATGGTGCCAGTGCAGAGTTCTCAGGCTGCATTTATGATGGGATAGATCAGTCTTGAGATGGTCTGAAGCAGGAGGGGGGAAGAGGGTCTCGAGGAGGCTGCTGTCATTAATATCCAGAAGAGTGCTGATCATCTGATCTTGCCCAGAGACCCCGGGGGATTGCTTCGTCAGTGATTTGGTAACTCTTTACTGAGCACCTTTCAAGGCAGAGAGAATAGGAGAATGAGAACAGCCATGACCACTGCCCTGATAAAGCTTGCGATCTGAGAGTGAGGGGAGGCAGGGACGACTAAGAGCTCACTAGTGAGATGTGTCGCCACTGGGATGACTGGTGCAATAAAAGAAAGGAAACGATGCGATCCACAGACAAGGACCTGTTGAGAAGGTGGTGGCTCAGGGAAAGCTTTCTGGTAATGGTCACACTGCTGGTCAAGAAGCATTAATGGAGTGATAGGGCAAGATTTTTCTAGACAGGAGGAGCAGATATGAAGGCCCTGGAACCGGAGGGACCATGTTGCATCTGAGAGGTGAAAAGCAGCAGATTGGGTTGGAGCGATGCTGAGCTGGTAGGTGATGAGGTTGGAGAAGTAGTCGGGGATCAGGATCAGGTGGGAACCTGAAATCCGAGTTGGATTTTGTGGGTTTCATTCTCTGAGGCGGAGGGGTTGAGAGCTGAAGGGTAGCATGGTTTGATTCTACCCTTTCTGAAGCAGCAGACCAGCTGCTGTGCACAGAATGATCTCTGCAGTGATGGAGCAGAGGTTAGGAGACAGGTGCAGATGTGCAGGTGAGCTATCATGTAGGCACAAGTAACATGGTAAAACCAGTGAGGTGGAGAGATATGGATGCATTCGAGGAGTCTTCAGAGGTAAAACCCACAGGTCTTATCGCTGGAGTAAGGGATGTGTGGGGTGAGGTGAAGGAACTTCGGGCTTTGGGCATATATAGTTGACTGGATGGTGATAATACTTAATAAAATAGATAGTTCTGGGGAAAAGAAAAACATTTAGGAGTCAGATCCTGAGTTTGGTTATTACTAGGTTGAGTGCCAGGTACCGTTGAGACATCTAAAAGGAGACGCAGAGTAGGCTATGGCCTATGTGGGTCTGGGGCTTAAAGGAAGGGCTGGAGATGTGACTGTCAAAGTCATTGGCCTTTAGGTGGTAATTGAAGATGTGAGTGTGGATGGGATGGCCTAGGAAAAGGGCAGAGAGAAGAAAATAGATGGCTTAGAAGTGAAGGCAGAGGCACAGACGGTGAAATGTTAGGAGGTAAAATTGTTGGACATGGTGTTCAGTTGAAGGGATGAAAGAAAACTGTTGCCTAAAGGTACCTTCTGGTTTCTCCAGTTCCACCCATTTCCCTGCAGATGACAAAATTTTGTTCTTCTTTATGGCTGAACATTGTGTACATATCCCATAGTTTTATAATCCATTCATCTGTTGATGGACATCTTGGTTGGTTCCATAGTTTGGCAATTGTGAATTGTGCAGCTATAAACATAGATATGCATGCATTACTCTGGTAGTTTGGTTTCTATTCTTTTGGGTAGATACCCAGGAGTGGTATTGCTGGGTCATATGGTAGGTTCATTCCCATTCTTCTGAGGATCCTCCACATTGTTTTCCAAAGTAGTTGCACTAATCTGCAATCCCACCAACAATGTATTAGAGTTCCTATTTCACCATATCCTCCCCAGCATTTGTTGTTGTTTGTGTTTTTAATGATTGCCATTCTATTTGGGGGTTAGGTGAAATATCAGGGTAGTTTTGATTTGCATCTCTCTGATTGCTAATGATGTTGAACATTTTTTCATACATTTATTGGCCATTTGTATTTCTTCTTTTGTGAAGTGTCTACTTCACTCGCCCATTTTTTGATTGAGTTATTTGTTTTTTTGGTGGTGAGTTTCTTGAGTTCCCTGTATATCCTATATATTAGTCTTTTATCAGAGGAGTAGCTGGCAAAAATCTTCTCCAATTCCATCAGCTCTCTGTTGAGGTTCTTGATAGTTTCCTTTGCTGCACAGAAGCCCTTCAGTTTAATGCAATCCCACATATTGATCCTCATTTTAATTCCTTGTGCCTTTGGGGTCTTGTTGAGGAAGTTTTTATCCATGTCTATGTGTTGGCATGTTGGTCCTATGCCCTCTTTAAGTAGCTGCAAGGTCTCTGGTCTACTTTTCAGGTCTTTGATCCATCTTGAGTTGACTCTTGTACAGGGTGAGAAAGTGGGATTTATTTCCATTTTTCTGCATATGGATAACCAGTTTTGCCAAAACCATTTGTTGCAGAGGATGTCTTTCCAAGTGTATGTTTTTAGTCCTTTTTTTCTGTAAGTGTGTGGATTTGTTTCTGAGTCTTCTATTCTGCTCTGTTGGTCTATGTATCTGATTTTGTGCCAATACCATTCTGTTTTTATTACTATGGCTTTGTAGTATAGTTTGAAGTCAGGCATTGTGATGCCTCCTGCATGGTTCTTCTGGTTGTTGAAAACTATTTTGGCTATTCTGGGTTTTTTATTGTTCCAAATGAATTTAAGGACTGATTTTTCTATGTCTGTGAAGAATGACCTTGGTATTTTAATGGATATTGCATTGAATCTGTAGATCACTTTTGGAAGAATGGCCATTTTGATGATATTTATTCTGCCTATCCAAGAGCAAGGGAGGTCTTTCCATCTTCTAAGATCTTCTTCAATTTCTTTTTTCAATGTTTTATAATTTTCCTTGTAGAGGTCTTTTACCTCCTTGGTTAGGTTTATTCCTAAGTATTTTATTGTTTGGGAGGATATTGTGAATGGAAATGTTTTCTGGATTTCTTTTTCAGTGGATTTATGCTAAGTGAGATTTCAGTGGATTTATGCTAAGTGAAATTAGTCAGTCACAAAAAGTGAAAAGTCAAATGATCTCCCTGATATGCGGAAGCTAGAGAGAAAATGGGTCATAGGAGGGACTCCAGACAAAGGAGGGGAAACCTTACATGAGTGAAGAAGGTGATGTAACTGAAGGAGATGGGAGGGAGGAGAGGAAAACACCTCAGTGGACATGATGTACATACACAAACTTATCAAAGTCAATGTTAAGCATGGGAAGGAGGGGAGGGGGACAGAATAGGGCGGGAACTGGGGGAGGGCTCAATGAGTGCTACGTGCATGCATGCCTCTACCACCCTGAACGTCAAGATTTATGATTACAATGCACAAAAAAAAAAAAACATGGAAATGCAGGGTTGGAAAAGGGAGGAGTGGAATTGAAGGTAAGGATATGTGAAGGTCATTTCTCTCCACCAAGGACCTCAGCAGAGCTTGGCTTATAGTTGCTGCTTCAAGAGTGCATTTGGATTATTAGGTAATGCGATTTCATTATACCATCTCATTAGTTTACCTTTATACCAAATATATAATGGCTGAAGTGAAATTTCTTGGTAGCTCAGCTTCTAGTTTTTTTTTCCCTTCTTAGTAATTTAATTATTTCCAGTTGGAAAAATATGCATTTATGGAGTAATAGTTTGTTACACTACGGGTTTTCTTGACCATTATTTGTTGAAGGTCTGCTTTATACTGTGCATCACCCCATGGCATTAAAGTGCTTGGGAATGTAAATTTATCATGTGCTATTCTTTTTTTTTTTTGCGGTATTGGGGATTGAACCCAGGGGCGTTCTACCTCCGCGCTACACCCCCAGCCCTATTTTTTATGCTTTATTTTGAAACCGGGTCTCACGAAGTTGCGGAGGGCCTCACTAAGTAGAGAGA
>PVJS01041995.1:0-17707 GCA_004027185.1 Glis glis | reverse complement strand
CTGATTCAAAATAAAATACGA
The DNA here is from genome assembly GCA_004027185.1 of Glis glis. NCBI lineage: Eukaryota > Metazoa > Chordata > Mammalia > Rodentia > Gliridae > Glis > Glis glis. The sequence continues at coordinate 17,686 of PVJS01041995.1, read as the reverse complement.
CTGGCGACATAACTTGGAGATAGAATGCCCCTAGGTTCAAACCCCTAGTAACACACACACACACACACACACACACACACACACACACAAATATTTTGAGATTCTTGATCCACATTGTAAACTGATAATTAAATAGTGTTGGCGTGTTTTAACTATGCTAATAGAGCAGTTATGCCAGAATCCATTTCATAACTTTCAAATCTCCTTAATTGATTATAATTTACATAATCATTTGCCATATTACATATAAGAGAATACAGCTCATGTATGGATTTTTGATTTACAATATCCTCTTTTTGCAATACCAGTATAATTCATCTTTTCAAATGCTAGTAAATCAAGACAAACCCTTTTATTAGTAGATTTATAGATACGATAGCCAAAAGGAACTGAAAATGCATATTTTGTAAAACCATTGCATCAGAAATAAATCTCTCTGTAGATACTTTCAGGGTTTAGTTTTATAATAAAAGCTGTTTGAATAATTAGATCTTTACATTCCTGACAAGATAAACATGCAGTCTTCTACTTTATTTTGTTCAATTAAATTGTTCAGAAGACCAAAGTGGTAAAGATGATGTAAAATTTAGCATGTTAACAGTTGTGCACTGTTTTACTTAACATCTTGGGACTAACTGCCTCTGACAGCAACTCAGGAAAGCACTTTTTTTGCTGCTAATGTAGTTAGTTTTTGTCACGTCAGCCAGCAAATAATTCACAATTATACTGCTTCTTAAAAACAAGATTATTTTTTCCTGGCAACTGATTTATAGGCAAGGAACACATGGTATGAAAAATTATTGATGCTACCCTAAGTTCAAATTTGAGCACTTTATCTACAATATAAAATTCTCCATTTTGATATGCTACCATTTTGTAGTTGTTGGATGAAATACCAATATTAACTCCTCAAACAGCACAGTAGCTGTCTAGAAGAGTAATTATTAATTTTACCCAGAGATACCTGAATTTTATTCACATCATGTTTTTAATGTTCAAACCATAAATTGTGCATTAAATCAAGAATGTCACATAATGTCTGAATCTGCAATGCGGGACCCTGAGACCCCTCTTAGCACGTTTCTGATGGGATTTACGATGGGCACAGTTGCGGGGACTTTCAAGTGGCTTTGTCATGTTGTTTCTATTGGGCCGCAGATTCCTGAGACATTTCTTACTCTATTTTATCTTCTTTTCCAAAATTCAAAACCTAAATTTCTGATGTTGTTGTTTTTATCTGCAAGCAAATTCAAGGAGGTTCACGTGAGCCATCTTCCGCTCTCATTTTCTACACACTATGATGAGCCACATTGCACTTAACCTGGAAGACTCTTTTCCTAGGAACTCTGAATATTATTCCCAAGTTTTTGCTTTGTCTCTTTGAATGTTTCCTTCTTATTTCGTCGCAGAGCCCCTATCTTTCGTTTGTTTGTTTTAGGTGGCATCGCATAGTTTTCGGATGTGAAAGAGGGAGCTAGACTTTGGTTTGGAGTCTCTCTGTTTGCTTGCTGTGATTGTGGGCAAGTTATCAAACTTCTCTGTGCTTTGATACCCTCAGCCATGAAACCTGGCTCATAAGAGACACCTCTTACGGCTTTGCGATCCTTGGCCCAGGCCCGGCTCCTTACGTAGTAGCTACACTTTGGACTGCAGAGTGTTGCACGAGAAAACATACAGCACTGCGCTGGCTGATCTCGCTTTGAGTCTGTGACAACAAATCCTCCAAAGGGCATGGAAGCCCAGAAATCCTCCTGCTGTGCCCCAGTTCTCTGCGGGACTTAGAAGTGAGGAATGGTCTCAGGGCTCGGGGGTGACCACTTTTTCTTGTCATCTGCACTCATCTCTCCCCCTCAGAAATGAGGTCCAATCTTGGTCTTTTCTTTCTTTCTTTCTGTTAATATTTTTACTGATATAATGCAATTATACATCATAGTGAGATTCTAGGTGATACAAACATACGTACATGCACACATTACTTTATGTGTTTCCCTCTGTATACCTGCCCCTCCTCCATCCTCCCTCCCCATACAAGTTAGTGAGATTGATAGTGAAACCTTCTTGTATGGACATAACTTTATTTGAACTGCTTCCTTCCTCAATTTTCATTTTCTCTTCCCCACCTCCCTCCCCAATCCCCTTCCACTATTCTATTGGTCTCTCCTCATTTGACTGAAGTCCCCTTTGTTTTCTATTTTTGTTCTAACCTCCACATGTGAGAGAAAACATACCACCCCTGCCTTTCTGAGAATGGCCATGTCCCTTAGCATACTATTCTCTAGTTCCATCCATTTTCCTGCACTAGACATAATTTTGTTCTTCTTTATGGCTGAGTAAAATCCCATTGTGTGTACTGACCACGATTTCGTTATCCGTTCATCTGTTGGTGGACACCTAGGCTGGTTCCATAATTTGGCTATTGTGAATTGTGCTGCTGTGAACATGAATATGCATGAATCACTATAGTATTCTTCAGTTTACTAACTTCAATTCCTTTGGAAAGATACCGAGGAGTGGTATGGCTGGGTCGTATGGTGGTTCCGTTCCTATTCTTTTGAAGATTCTCCATACTGATCTCCACAGTATTTGTATTAATTTACAGTCCTACCAACAGTGTATAAGAGTTCCTATTTCCCCACATACTTGTCAGCATTTATTACCATTTGTATTCTTGATGATCGCCATTCTAACTGGAGTTAGATGGAATCTCAGTGCAGTTTTGATTTGCATCTCCCTGATTGCTAATGATGTTGAACATTTTTTCATATATTTGCTGCCCATTTGTATTTCTTCTTTTGAAAGTGTTTATTCATTTCAGGTGCCCATTTTTTTTTTGCAGTACCTGGGATTGAACCCAGGGGGCGTTCTACCTCCGCACTACAACCCCGGCCCTATTTTTTATACTTTATTTTGAAACCGGGTCTCACAAAGTTGCGGAGGGCCTCATTAGGTAGAGAGACAGAGAGAGAGAGAGAGAGAGCTGAGGCTGGCCCCGAACCCGGATCCTCCGGTCTCCGCCTCCCAAAGTACTGGGATTACAAGTGTGCGCCACCACGCCCGGCCTCAGGTGCCCATTTTTAATTGAGCTACTTTGCAATTACTAGAAGAGGGCATAGGTCCAACTTTTGAACACATAGGTACTGATAGAGACTTCCTCAACAAGACCCCTAATGCTCAGGAAACAAAATTAAGAATCAATAAATGGGACGGCATCAAATTCAAAAGTTTCTGTGCAGCAAAGGATGCAATCAAGAGTCTGAAGAGAAAGCCTACAGAATGAGAGAAAATCTTTGCCAGCTACTCCTCTGATAGAGGACTAATATCTAGAATATATAACGAACTTTAAAAAAAAGAAAAAAAAGCAATATTGGTCTTTAAACTATCCATCTTATGACTTCCAATCTTGGATCCTTGTCTATAGCCAGCCCTCAAAACTGACTCTATTGTAGGCATGTGTAAGAGCACCGCAGACTTGACGTACAGGTCCTAACCAGTCCTGCCCAGTCTTGTATTCTCCAAGTCCCCCAGCTGTGCAAAGTGGAGCCACAATCTTCCCATCTATTTAGACCGTAAAATTAACAACAATCACAGACCACAGGGGGCCTGGAGTCTCCTTTTCCTCACGGGTCCTCCAGTCCGTCTCCAGCCCTGTCAGCAGTTTCTCCAGTAGCTCCTGGTCCACCTCCCCACGCCTGGAAGTTTGCGAGGGCATCTTTGGTGGGATTGCGCATATAGACAAATCTTTCTGCTACACAGCAACTGGAGAACCTTTAGAATACGTCAGTCGATCAGACAATCCCTAACTTATCTCCAGTCCCAGCAGCTTCTTGCCACATCAGGGGCGAATGAGAACTCCTTAGTGTGACCTGGCTCTCGCCCACCTTGCAGATTTGGGTCTTAACTCACAACACTGGCGACTGTCTATCCCTCTGATGCCCCAAGCTTAAGAGATGCTTGCGAATGTTTAACTGGCTGGTTCTTCAGCCTAAAGGGCCATTTCTCTAGACCATAAGTGGCTAACTACTCCTATCTGCTGTGCAGGTTTTAACTTAATGCCCCTCCCTAGAGAGGGCCACCAGCTTCAGCTCCGGCCTCCCCCAGGAGTGTGGAGGGTTAGAAGAGCTCATGGTGCGTCATAGCCAGGCTCTCGACTCCTCCCCACGCAGGAAGAGGGAATTGATACATTTCTGCCAGGCAAGCTACCCCTTCTCCCTGCCCAATTGCATGTTTTGTCTGGCTGCCTGTAGCAATATTCCTCCTGGGAAAACTTTGGACCTGCTGACGAGAGGACTAAACTGGCCCTGGAGTGTTAGTTTATTTTTGTTTTGGAGGGTGGAGGGATTATGCAAAGGGTGTTTTATGCAAAATGCTTTCTATGTTCTGATCTGAGTTTCCTTTATTTGCAACTCTAATTGGATGGTGAAGCGCTCCTTTCTCTCTGCTTCTGTATGTGTGGCTGGGGATTTTGTTCCTAAATTACTCATGTAGCCAGAGAGTATTTAACTAAGACAACAAGATATTTGGATGCATTCCAAATATCTAATATCTCATGATTATATACATTTTGTGGGTATGTGTGTGGTACTAGGGATTGAACCCAGGTGCATTCTACCTCTGGGCTACACTCTCCAGCCTGTTTTTTTAATTTTTGTTTTGAAATAGGGTCTTGCTAGGTTGCTGAGAGTCTTGCTAAGTTGCTGGGGCTGACCTCGAACCTGGATTCTCCTGTCTCAGCCTCCCAAGTACTGGGATTACAGGTGTGCACCACCACACCTGGCTGATGCACACTTTTTTTTTTTTTTTTTTGCGGTACCGGGGATTGAACCCAGGGGCGTTCTACCTCCGCGCTACACCCCCGGCCCTATTTTTTATACTTTATTTTGAAACCGGGTCTCACGAAGTTGCGGAGGGCCTCACTAAGGAGAGAGAGAGAGAGAGAGAGAGAGAGAGAGAGAGAGAGAGAGAGGCTGAGGCTGGCCGCGAACCCAGATCCTCTAGTCTCCGCCTCCCAAAGTACTGTGATTACAAGCGTGCGCCACCACGCCTGGCCTGATGCACACTTTTTAATTAATTTCTTAAAAATATGAAACAGCAGAGAGAGAGAGAGAGAGAAGCAACTGAAAAATAAATGTATATTATAATTAATTGTAAGACAGGGAGCCGCCTTACCTGGGCTCCTTCCCAATTCTCACCCTTTCCTTCCTCATTTGTACGCTCGGTGCTTTTTTGCTATTCTTCTTAGTTTTCTCATATAAATGTGCCTGCCTGGTCACTGTAATGACACTTGGCTTCCTTTTCAATCTTAATGTAAATGCGACTGAGCAGTGTATTCCTTTGGGCGGTGCATTTCCCCCTTGACTTTCTGTTTATTGAGATTCATTCCTGGGTTCGTGTAGCTCTTTTTCCCTCATTTTCTTGACTGTAGAGTGTGCCAGTGTATACACGTGGCACAGTTTCTCCATGTGTTCCCCACTGAAGGGCGATGGGGTTTTCCCGCGTGTGCTGTGATGGATCGCACCGTGTGAACAGCCTAGGGGTCTCCTGGTACACAAACGCATGTCTCCCCTGTGGACATACTGAATTACGGACGGCAAAGTCTAACTTCGTGGGTGTGCTGAACTTCTCCACTGACTTTCACCCACTCTCCACTCTTTCTTCCCAGCTCTTGCCCCAGGGGCTTGACGTCAGTGAACCACAAAGGCGTCCACTGTCCTCTGTCTTCCTTTGGGATCTGCTAGCCAGAGGCCCCAGGGGAGACCCACGGGCAGGAGGAGAGGCCAGGGACAGTTTGCCCAGCTTACTCCTTCACCTCTCCTGTGGTCACAGCCAGGTGTGCGCCACCACGCCGGCTCTAGTAATCCAGTGTTAAGTGAAAATAGTATTATTTAAAGTCTTCCATATTTACTGATAGTAAATTGATTATAATGTGCTATTATCTTTCTGATGTCTACCAGATATTAATGTAATAATGTCCTCTTTTTCATTTTTGACTTTTTAAAAATCTTTTCTTTTTTTTTCTTTAATTATACTCGCCAGTGGTTTATAAAAAATGATCTTTTCAAGGAGCCAGATTTGACTTTGCTAATCTTCTCCAGCTTATGTTCATTTTCTGTTTTGTTAATTTTGTTTTTATTTTGTCCTTTTCCTGCTACTTTTGTTGGGTTTTTCTAAATTCTTAAGATAGGTGCCTTTGCTTCTTTCCTCTGGGAGATTAACCACAGAACACCAACATTATTGTGCACGCCACTTCACACTTCTCTTTGGAGAACCAAGCCTAGTTCAAGTTAAAATTAAAATATAAGTGACCTTCATGATCATCTCTTCACACTGAGCCATAAAATATGCTCTCAAAAGAAGCATTTTATATCAAATGTTATTTTAATTATTCTTGTGAGTCCTTATTGCCCAAATAAATCAATAACAAATATTTGTCTGTGTCAAGGCATTTTATCATTTTGACATATTTCTCAGAACAACCTTACCTGTAAGTTCTTCATTCTTTTCATGTTGAACCAAATCCTTTACCCAACTTTTTTTTTTATTTCTAACAGATTTTGCCACTTTCTCCCTACAGTCTGAACATGTTCTATTTCTTTGGGACTCAAGTTTCATTTACCTCAGGAGTCTTTTATTAATGAGTCTTAGTATTTTACTAACAGGATATTTAATAAAGTAAATCTTCAATAAATATTTCATGGATAAATGAATAAACCTCAACCTCTTTGTATCTATATTAATGTATATTCAAGTATTCTATAAGGTTGAATTGATAGCCAATTATATGGTTTAATGAATACATTTAAATTTTCTTGATATTTTAATGTTTATGTCTTAAAATATGAATTATTTAAAAATATCTCCAATTACAAAAGTAACACATACTCATTATATCCCAACTTTTCCCAAATGTTTGTCCTAAAAGGAGCAGTAATCCCATGATCACAACTTCAAACTGAAGTTTCTATTTCAAGATGTCTTTTCTGCATATACTGACATAAGCATGTTATAATATTTTTAAATTATGATACCCTGGATATTTTCTGTGTTGTTCATTTAGAGCTATCTCACTCTCGCTAATGCTGCGCCATATGTTTATCCAGTCTCTGATCAATATTTATCACTTTATCCTCATTTTTAACTATTACTAACCAGTGAGACAATGCATTCTTATACCTATATTTGGCTATCATGAATATTTCTAAAAGAGGGTATTTCTGGAATAGAGATTGTTGAGTTGAAGGATAGATGACCATATTCCCAAAACACATGAATGAGAGAGCACTTTCCTCCATTTTCTTGCCAATGCCGCAAAACATTAAACTTTTTCATTTTTGTTGTCCGGATTGGTCCCACATATTGTGTTGTAGTTCCCTCATTTTATTTTCTTTGTTTTTGCATTTGTTGGATGGTTTATAGATAGTGACTTGTGCAAATACATGTTCTTTTACACTGCTGCTCTGGATGGACTCTTGTACGTGCTCTTTGTTTATGGAGGATTATTCAGGGTGCTAGGGCTCATCCAACAATATGCTCTCCAATTGCCTGATAGTCTGTCATATATATTCTTATTCCTAACAGATTTTGCATATACCCATATGAATCTCTCTGTCTGTCTCTGTCTCTCTATACATATACATATATATATATACACACACACACACACATATATATACATATGTGTATATATATATATAGTCTGTATATATATATATATATATACTTTGTATATATATACAGAGAGAGACTATATTGTATTGTGAGACTGATAAAATCAAATTACAGTGGTTCTTAACTGGAACAATTTCACTTTCTCCCTCAGGGACTTTTGTTAATGTCTAAAGACAGATCCAGTTGCTGTAACTGTAAGCCATGAAGGCTCCACTGGCATCTAGTAGGGGCCAGGAAGGCTGATGAGCATTCTGTAATACACAGCGCAGCCCTCACAACAAAGAATTATCCAGCCCCAAGTGCCAGTGGTGTCAGGGTTGAGAAGCCCCGTGGCCTGCTCCGGGTAGTGGACGAGTGTTTCGATTGCTCTTGCTTCCATGAGAGCACCACACTGCATCAAGTCCAGGGTACATTTTTGTTCTCAAAAATTGGGTTATGTCATACCATTGATAAGAATGTATTATGGCTAATTTTGATTGGCAGAATTATTTTTCTTTCCAAGTGATTCATTAAACCATGCATGCTTTTCAAAAAATACTTTTACTGGTGCATTGTAATTATTCATCATAGTGAGATTCAAAGTGATACAATCATACATGCACACAACACCTGGTGTGTCCCCCTCTGCTTCCTACCCCCTCCCCCTCCCCCTCCCTGTACATATTAGTGAGGTTGGTAGTGAGACCTTCATATATGGACACAGCATTATTTGAACTGTTTCCTTCCTTGATAATCCTTTTTCTCCTCCCTTCCTCCCTCCCCCAATCCCTTCCCTAATTCTACTGGTCTCTTTCCTCATTTATCTGAAGTCCCTTTTGCTTCCTGTTTTTGTTCTAGCTTCCACATATGAGAGAAAATACACAACCCTTGACTTTCTGAGAATGGCTGACCTCACTTAGCATAATATTCCCTAGTTCCATCCATCTTCCTGCAAATAACAAATTCCATTCTTTTTTATGGTTGAAGTAAAATTTCATTATATATATATATATATATATATATATATATATACCACATTTTCTTCATCTATCTGTTGATGGACACCTAGGTTGGTTCCATAATTAGGGAATTATGAATTGTGCTGCAATAAATGTTGGTATACATGTATCACGATAGTATTCTGACTTTCATTCTTTTGGAAAGATACCAAGGAGTGGTATGCTGAGTCATATTCCTGGTATTTTGAGGGGCCCTCTATACTAATCTCCACAGTAGTTGTATTAATTTACAATCCCACCAACAATGTATAAGAGTTCCTATTTCCCCCCATACTCACCAACTTTTATTACTGTTTGTATTCTTAATGTTTGCTATTCTAACTGTTAGATGGAATCTCAGGGTAGTTTTGATTTGCATTCCCCTGATTGCTAATGATGTTGAACATTTTTTCATATATTTGTTGGTCATTTGTATTTCTTCTTTCGAGAAGTGTCTGTTCAGTTCAATTGCCCATTTTTTGATTGGGTTTTTTTTAGTTTTAAGGCTTTTTTAGTTCTTTATATTTTCTAGATATTAGTCCTCTCTCAGAGGAGTAGCTGGCAAAGGTTTTCTCCCATTCTGTAGGTTCTTTCTTCAAACTCTTGATTGTATCCTTCACTGCACAGAAGCCTTTTAATTTGATGCCATGCCATTTATTGATTCTCAGTTTTACTTCCTGAGGTTTGGTGATCTAACTGGGGAAGTCTCTACCGGTGCCTGTATGTTGGAGAGTTGGTCATATGTTTTCTCCTAGTAATTGTAAAGTTTCTCATCTAATTTCTAGGTCATTGATCTATCTTGAGTTGACTTTTGTGCAAGGTGAGAGAATAGGGGTCTAATTTTATTCTTCTGCATATGGATATCCAGTTTTCCCAGCACCGTTTGTTGAAAAGGTTGTCTTCTCTCCTATATTTTTGGCTCCTTTGTCAAAAGTCGACTGGCTATAAGTGTGGGGATTTGTTTTTGTATCTTCTATTCTATTCCATTGGACTACATGTCTGTTTTTATGCCAATACCATGCCGTTTTTGTTACTGTGGCTCAGTAATATAACTTGAAATCAAGCATTGTGATGCCTCCAGCAAAAATAAAAAAAGGCTGGGGGTATAGCTCAGAGGTAGAATGCCTCTGGTTCAATCCCCAGTACCAAGAAGAAAAACAAAAACAAAAATAAATCAGTGTCCCTCCACCTGGTGCCTACTCTAAGGCAAAAAGTAATATTCAATATTTGAAACAATCTTATATATTTGATTTTATATTAAAGTAATTCCTTTGGATTTAGTACATAGACATAATACTGATAGAATGATCGTATTTCCTGCAGAATTGTTGATTTCTTCATTTGGGAAGTCATGAGTCATTTCCATATCTATTGATTTTTATCCTTCACTTATATCCATTACACTTAAATTCAGGAAAATGATTGACAATTAGAATGGTTTCAATGTTAGGAAACATTTTTGGGGTCACTATAGATTCTTCATTCTAAACCTTCTCTGTTTTCTTACTTACAAGCAATCTAATAACCCAAGGAGTGCTGTACTTCCCGAATTGGGGAGAAGGTTTGTCCAATTTTCAGTATAATTTCTCTCCGTTTGGATCTTGGTTGGTTAAAGGCCTGAGCAAAGCACATTGAGATGACAGCACCCAGCTTAGCAGAAAACTTTCATTCCTGGCTCTTATCAGAGAAAATCTGTATGTATGTGGTCAGAGGGAAATGGATGTCAGTGTGTCCTGTCAATTCGTTTTTGCATTTCTAAGTGAGAAAAAAAAATTAGGTGGTTAAAAGGTGGCAGTTTTGAGTTACTAAGAATGATCTGGATTAGCCTCAACTTCCCTGGGTCACTCCAAGGTAGCGGCCAATACTTCACATCTGTTTTTGGTTTGTGGTAACTAAGGAGCACAGTGTGCCTCTAGCCCCGTCGGTACTGGTCTCCGGGCTCTTTTAAGGACAAAGAGCTTCGCGCTCTAAAGGTGCATGAATACTTTTAACTCCAATTTACAGATTAGGCAAAACCTCTTAGGTTAAGGGTCACTGAAGGCAGTTGAAAAATTTCTTTGTGAACTTCCCAGTGTTCTGGCTATTAAAGAAAATAATAAAATAAAAAAGAGCTCCCCACTGCAAGAATTCCATAAAGCAGAGAGTGGCATGGGAGACGTGGTAAAGCTTTCCACCCCTGCTGAAAAGCTCAGCGCAGCTCTAAGTCACATGGAATTAAATATCTCAAGCCCTACCTCAGTGTGGGGTGAGATTGGGGCGCACTAGCTATCTGGGATCCGGGCAGCAAAGCTTCATGTGTAAGAACTGAATTTGTGAATTAAAAATAAATGAGCTGGGCTCAGAGGCATGTCTGAAGTCCCATCTACTCTGGAGGCTGAGGCAGGAAGATTGAGCCCAGGAGCCGGAAGCCAACCTGGGCAACACAGTGACACCCTATCTCAAAAAAAAAAATATGCTAAGTGAGATAAGTCAGTCACAAAAAGTGAGAAGTCGAATATTCTCCCTAATATGTTGAAGCTAGGGAGAAATTGGAACATAGGAGGGACTCCAGACAAAGAAGGAGAAACCTTGGGGAGGGGGAAACACCCTAATGCACAGGATGTACATACACAAACTTACCAAAGTCAATCACTATGCTGAGCAGGAGAAGGAGGAAGGGGGAGGGAATAGGGTGGGGTCTGGGGGAGGGTTCAGTGAGTGCTGTGTGCATGTATGCCTCTACTGCCCCGAACCTCATCAAGATTTATGATTACAATGCACCAGTTTAAAAAAAAAAAAGATGGGTAACTTACCTTCTTTCCAGAAGCCTCCGGGCATTGGTGAGGATCCTGACAAGGACTCCTGTTTTTCTTTCATTCTCCTTGGGGAAGGGGTAGGTGGAACTCTGGTGTGTACCTGTGCACGCCATCTTTGCCCACAGTGTAGCTCTAGTCATTATTTATGGGGCCCACCACTGGAACCCTGCAGATGGCTTTCATTACAGTCAAAAATGACCGGTGGATGCCCCCACGGCATCCTGGAAGCCGCAGAGAGTGTGTGAGAGACAAAGCCCCCGATCTGCAGGAGCTAGTGTTTCAGGGGATGTAATAACGGCTCCTTCTCCACACTGGGGCTTTTCTTTTTAGTAACTCACTGTAATGAATCCTCATTCTCTAATTCTGTTTCTCATTTTCCATCCCCATCGCTGTGGGAGTCACAGAGGGGGACATGGAAGTTTTCCCAGGTCTCTCTGGAAAGGTAATTTGAGGTTGCGGGGCAGAGATGTTTCTAGAGGACAGCGCAGAGCCTGGGGACCATTTGGCACTAGGTGCAGACCGATGATCAGATCCAGAGAAGAAGCAGGAGGGGTCTCCTGGGGCAGGGGGGAGGTGACCCGGGGTACCTGCACATCCAGTGAGCAGAGGAGGGAGCAGGTGGAAGAGGAGAGGGAAGAACTATTGTTCTTCTCTTGGGTCAACATGCTATGATTTGGACATATTTGTCCCTCCAACTAATATGCAAGTTCTTCTCTGTTTGGGTGAGGACAGCTTTTCTTCTTTTCTGCACCTTCAGTGCCTGACCCAGCATCAGCTCAGCAGGTAGCTGATGCCGGGAAAGACCTATGGATGGCTGGGTAACCACACAGGAAGAAGATTCTCTGCTGTGGCAATATCGAAACATCTCTTTTTGAGTAAGGCGTCTTCTGATGGCATTCCAATGACTCTTCCCTGCTCACACGTCACTCCAAAGCTTGGTGGCTTAAAATCATAATGATCATACCGTTTATCATCCCTCATGGTTCCATGGGTGGGCGGTTGGGCATTCTTTCAGAGTCTGTCTCGTAGGAATGCAGTCAGGTGATGCTGGGGCTGGAGTCCTCTAGAAGGTTCCTTCACTTACACCTCTGGGCATTAGTGCTGGTGTTTGGCTGGGACTAGTGACCGGAATGCCCTCATGTGGCTTTCCATGTTGCTTGGGCTTCCTCCCACAATGGCGGCTGAGGTTTAAGAATGACTGCCGCCAAGAAAACCAGGTAACAGCCTTGGAAGTCACATAGCTAAGCTTCTGCAGAAGACACAGGCCCACCTGGATTCCAGGAGAGGCTCACGGAGCTTACCTTTTGATGGAGCAAAGTCAGAGCCACCTGGTAGAAGGTCATGCATGCTGGAAAGTCTCACGGGAGCATATCGGGAAATGTAATTATCACGTTGATATGGCAAATACCTAGCAATGCAGCGAATCTGCCTTTCTTGTGATTTCTACCTAGCACGTGTGAAATCAACCCAGTTGCTGAAACCGTTTAGCTGGAAATCATTTTAGGCAGAGTTACTTCGGGGAAAATTCTGAAGTAACATGCAAAGGGAGTTATGATTTTATATTGAAATCCAGATGATTCTTCTATAAACTCATCATCATGCGGGTAAAATAGAAGATGTGTACTCATTCATTCATTCACTGGATCATTCATTCAGCACTTTGTATTGACTATCCCCTGGCTGCCAGGTACTGTTAGGACTCTTACTGAGGTGGAAATCCCAGAAAATGTAGAACTGGACACCCTCTTACATACCATGTACCTTCCTTATTTCCCAGCGCCGTGATCAGGGGAATTGGTGAAAAAGACCACCTCCAGGGTCACCGTGCCTGCAGCTGGACACTCAGTGGAGGAGTTGACAGACTGCTGGGTGGGGGCAGGTGGCTTCCTCTGTCTTTTATCTGTTTACCGTCCACCCGGTTGCTGGTGGTGAGGGGGGAGGATGGACATGGGCAACTCACAACCTCGTAGCAGCTATCATCTTATTTTGAGTGGAAATCTCAGGGATTGCTCACCAGGCCGCTGGAAACCAGACAAACAGCAGAGACACTGGCACATTCTGTTCAGTTGAGGGAGGGATGGGCGGTTTGGCCATAGCTGGCCCTGGCCACACCCTCAGGTGAGCCGCAGCTGGCCAGTGTGGAACTGTGCCCAGCCTGTCGCAAGCTCTCCTCTAATTGTCCAGAGTGCCCTGCCCAGCCCAGACGGCTCCAGGTTCAAGTCCAACTCTTTGAGGGTCCTCTGCTGGGCCAGCGCTAGACACCTTGCTTGGTGCTCTTCCGAGGGCTCCTGGGCTCTGTGGGCGCGCGTCCTTCCTTCCTCCAGCGGGTGCTGGTGCAGAGCCATCATGGTGACAGCGCTGGGATCCCAGGGGTGTTGCTACTTTCTGTCTGTCTGTGGGCATCAGGAAAGGTGGTACAGAGGGACTGCTCTTCACACTAACTCTTCCTCTCAACACACCTGCAAAGGTATTCATCGATTTCCAATGGAAGATTGGCACAAATGAATTAAAGACCCCTGTGGCCCCACCAAGCAGGTGGGATGAAGCCAGGCGAAGCCCCACCACTTGAGCCACGGCCTCTGTGGTCAGGGTGCCGCGCTGGGCAACCTCTTCTCATGGACTACCACGAAGGGTCCCCTCCTCCTGAGCACTCCTGCCACCTCACCTGCTGAAACAGAAGTCAGCCTGCCCCTGCTCCCGTCTCTGCCCGCGCTGGCTTATCATTAGTGATGGGGCTGCGGGCGCTGACTGTGCCTTTGCCTTCAGCCAAACTCTCCCTACCTGCAGTGGCACCCAGCGAGCCTGGGCCAGGCTTGCGGGGCGGTCACAGTGTCCAGGAGCACCACGTCCGCCTACTCCATGATGCCACCGACAAGCGAAAGCCACGCTTGTTTGCCTTTAAAAATAGCAGAGTAAAAGATGAAACGCTGCCTTCATTATCCTCCCGCAGTGTAGGTTGAAAGCCAACCTCTCTGCTCTGCTGGCGGCTGGAAAGGAAAGCACAGGATAACCGCAGCCACCGGGCTCTTCAGATGTCCCGCACAGCCTTACCGCACACAGCCAGCTCGGCCAGCCCAGACACAGCAAACAGCGCTCACCCTGCCCTCCCAGCCCCCGGGATAGGAACCAGGTAGAAGGCAAAGAAAAAAAAGCAAGTACCACAGATGAGTTTAAGTACAAGTGAGGACAAAGAGGACAGTTGCAAAAGAGACTTTTTTTTTTTGCGGTACTGGGGATGGAACCCAGGGGCATTCTACCTCCAAGCTACACCCCCAGCCCTATTTTGTTTTACTCTTTACTTTGAAATAGGGTCTCACTAAGTAGCTGAGGCTGGCTGCGAATTCGGATCCTCCGGTCTCAGCCTCCCAAGTACTGAGATTACAAGTGTGCGTCACCATGCCCGGCTCAGAAGAGACTATTTTGAGCAAGAATTACCAAGGTTACCACTGATGGCCTCAAAGTCAGTGTAATTATATAGTAAGATTATTTTCAGAAAAATCACCATATTTATTTATTTATTTATTGTGGTACTGGGGATTGAACCCAGGGGTATTCTACCTCTAAGCTACACCCCCAGCCCTATTTTTTTATTCTTTATCTTGAAACAGGGTCTCACTAGGTTGCAGAGGACCTCACTAAGTCGCTGAGGCTGGCTATGAACCTGTGATCCTCCTGTCTCAGCCTCACAAGTACTGGGATTAAAAGTGTGCACCACGACTCCCAGCTAAAATCACTATATTTCATTTAAAAACTTCTTTTATTTCATATACGATGGCTATATATGAAATACATAATATATTTAATAGTATTTATAAATATATATGCCATATATGTTACACCATTTTTTTTAACTTTTTATGTTCATTTATTGGTGCATTGTAAATGATAATTATACATTTTGATATATGTTACACCATTTTATAAGTGATACGCTATAAGCATATCCTAAACACTACACTTTTTCTAAAAATAAAGGAAGGTACCCCAAGGTATCTTTCACTATAACATATTATAGTATAATCCATGTTCTACCCACAACTTTCAGCTCTGGAAAGAACCTACTAATATCTGAGTTTAGGCAAAGCACTAGCATTGGAACCAGAATTATTTACACAGAAAACAAATGCGCCCTAAATTTACCTGTTAGTTTGATGCAACGTGTACTGGGGACATTTGAAACCATCTTGAATTATGGTGAAGTAGAGTATTTTTTTTAGGATTCAAAATGATAGTAGTGGTGTAGAGAAATTATACAATGACCAAGGTCCAGCCTCACCCAGAAAAATCGTTCCTTTAGTCTTAGACGCAGATGTGTGTGATTCTTCTTTGCTCCTAAATGCTTGTATTTTCTTGTGTTCTGTAATAACGCACAGTCCGAGGTTTTTCAAAGGCTTTCTACGTTATGGATGTTGGGTTTTAATTTTGATGGATACCAATGAGACAGCTCTGTAGGATAATAACACCAATTCAGAGTCCCAATGAGGCCTATGGGTCTTCTCTCTGAAGGCCTTTTAGGGGGACACAGCGCCCTCTAGTGTCAGCAGTTCAAGCAGCTCTGGTTTCCAGCGGGCAAATAAACCCAGGAGCCTAGCTCTTGGGCAGTAGCTGGTTGCGTCCTAAAATTCTCCAGGCGGGGTTATTTTTGTAGCTGTAAATAAAGGGTCGAAGAGCGTCCACCAGGCAAGCGCACAGTGGGGAAACCATGATTTGTCTTTTGGCTTATTGTTGCCAGTCCATTCAGAAAGAGTATTTCCAGGTGCCTCGGAACACCAGAGCCTTCCTGAAACCATGTGCTGAGTGAGACCTGCGTTGGGCTCAGATGACAGGCCACTAACCGACTTCATGTCTTCAACGGAGTGTATTTATTTAAGCAAAACAAAACACATTTTCATGTGGACGAATTAGAATAGAGCAGGTCACCTTGACTTCTACTGCACGGCACCCCTGTATCTTCCACACTGCCTGCAGCAGGAGGTGATCGACCATAGAGAGGGAGCCATGTAGAGAGAGTGACATGTGGCCGGGGCGTGGGGTAGGGAGAGCTGCCACCTTGAGGGACTCCCTGAGGTTCATGCACCTGACGTTAAACATGGCCACAGGGCTAGTGAGTTCTGCAAGCCTCAGGGCAACACTTGTGCACATGGAAATGATTTTATGGCCAACATCTTTGACTTGGCTTCATTTCTCATCCCATTTGTGATATGAGTCAATTAGCAAATAGATAACCAAATGGAGTGATATCAAAATAAGTAAAGACCATCTCAGTGTAAAAGCAATCTTTCAGAGGCAGCAGGAACAATGATTGAACCCCCACTTCCCTGTAAGTTTCCATCAATCTAGTGACAGGATAGTGCTATTTATTATCTTTCTTTAATAAATAATCTGAATTTTCTTTGAAGAATAATTTATAAAATAATTATCGATGGAGACAAAATTTAAAAGTGATGGCCAGTATCTGTTTATAATAGAGACAGACACATTTTTTTTTTTTTGGCAGTACTGGGGATTGAACCCAGGGGCATTCGACCTCCAAGCTACACCCCCGGCCCTATTTTTTATCCTTTATTTTGAAACTGGGTCTCACGATTGCGGAGGGTCTCACTAAGTAGCTGAGGCTGGCCACGAACCCGGATCCTCCGGTCTCAGCCTCCCAAGTCCTGGGATTATAAGCATGTGCCACCATGCCCAGCTGAGACAGACACATTTTTTAAAAAATTATTTGGAATTCTGACTAGTGATCAACAGTTGAAGATGGCCGCTCAGGGTGGCCAAAAATGATAATGGGGCAGACGACTCGACCTGAGAAGGGGTGCAACAGCATGGCCACTTCTGGACAGGGTGGCCAGATGCTTCTGTGACCCTCAAATTATGTGTCTTTTAGGCAGACCAAGCTCAAGGTGATCAGTTGTAATTCTATGGAATTGCACAGATATACCCAGTTATAAGGATAAAGATCTAGAAATGCATTCATTTAAGTGTTCACAAATTATATACAGAAGCATGATAATTGAATCAGGAAATTAGAAAGTTCCTTTATGCTAAACAATTGTGTAGAAAGAATCAATCTCCTCTTAAGATTTTTTATTTTATTTTGTTTTTGGTACTGGGGGATTGAACCCAGGGGCTTTTGAGATACACCCCTATTCCCTTTCATTATTATTTTTTATTATTATTTTGAAGCAGGGGCTCACTAAGTTGCTGAGATTGGCCTTAAACCTGCGATCCTCCTTTTTTTTTTTTTTTTTTTTT
>PVJS01041994.1:7011-17806 GCA_004027185.1 Glis glis | reverse complement strand
AAATAAAGCATAAAAAAAAATAGGGCCGGGAGTGTAGCGTGGAGGTAGAACGCCCCTGCGTTCAATCCCCGGTACCACAAAAAAAAAAAAAAGAAACTCATTGCAAAAAAACCAAATAGCCCAATCAAAAAATGGGCAAGTGTACTAAATAGGCACTTCACAAAGAAGAAATACAAATGGCTAATAAATGTATGAAAAAATGTTCAGCATCATTAGCAATCAGAGAGATGCAAATCAAAACTACCCTGAGATTTCACCTAACCCCAATTAGAATGGAAATCATTAAAAACACAAACAATACACTATTGGTGGGATTGCAAATTAGTGCAACCACTTTGGAAAACAGTGTGGAGGATCTTCAGAAGACTGGGAATGAACCTACCTTATGACCCAGCAATACCACTTCTAGGTATCTACCCAAAAGAATGGAAACCAAATTACCAGACTAATGCATGCATATCTATGTTTATAGCTGCACAATTCACAGTTGCCGAACTATGGAATATATACACAGTGGAATTTTACACAGCCATAAAGAAGAACAAAATTACGTTATTTGCAGGGAAGTGGATGGAATTAGAGAACATTACGCTTAGTGAGATTAGTCAGTCACAAAAAGTGAAAAGTCGGATGTTCTCCCTAAAATGTGGAAGCTAGGGAGAATAGGGCATAGGAGGGACTCAAGACAGAGATGGAGAAAATCTTAGATGAGTAAAGAAGGGGACCTAACTGAGGGAGATGGGGGGGGACACCCTAATGCACAGGATGTACATACACAAACTTATCAAAGTCAACTACTATGCTGAGCATGAGATGGAAGGAAGGGTGAGGGAGTGGGGGTGGGAATTGAGGGAGGGCTAATTGACTGATGTGTGCATGTATACTTCTACCACCCTGAAACCCATCAAGATGAATGATTACAATGCTCCAATAAAAAATAATTAAGAAAAAATTTAAAAAATTCACGTATTGTTTCATCTGTCCATGACTGTGTAGCTCTGTTAGAGGTAGAGCAAGAGAGTAGAGTAGGTAATGGGAGAGACCAGCTCCTGTTTGCTGTCATTCTTTCTCTGTCTTTCCTTCCCTCTTCTGTCTTCTGATTTTTCTCACTTTTCTTTCTTCTCTTTTCCCCCATACTTTCTTCTGTTTCATTTCTGTAAGCAGTAATATGAATCCTTTCTAAATATTGGTAAATTTTATTAGTATTTTTGTTGAAAAGTTAACTACGTGGAGTGTCTGGTGCATAGGAAACATTGAATAAATATGGAACCATTGGTTGTTGAATTTAAGCTGCTTTCACGCTGGCTGAGAAGAGAGTTCAGGGATCTCTAAAGGTCACTAAAAGCTTGTTCACAAACCTGCTTATGATACTCAGATTCCTTTCATAGCCAACAATGACAGTATTTATTAAGCATTTCTGAGAAGGTATGCAGATTGTAACATTCATTATATTAACAATTTAGGCAGTCTAGTGGTTCTGCAGCAAAATAAAAAGGTATAAATAATAGGAACTGTAAATTGTTATTACTGATATAAGGGGTATTACTATATATGAAAGTATGAATAATCTTTTTAAGGATTTATTAAGCTTATTAGAACTTAGAATATTATGAAGAAATAGCAGGAAAATGCATAAAAACAAAAGTGTTTTGGTAAACTTTGCAAGCTTATGTTGATAATTTCTCTTTAAAGGTGATTATTTTTTCTCAAAATTTACTTACTAGGAAGGAATGCACAGTATTATTTTGAGACAGATTTATAGAGAGAAGTGGATGACTTTTCCTTATGAGTAAACTTTACATTTACTTCACAGATGATAATTTGAAAATTACACCACTTTTTAAAAAAATCTTAAATTTTGAAGTAAAATGTAAAATTTATGAATATAATATGGTATTTTTATGGAAAGTTGGTGCTTTTTTCTTCATAAAATGAATCACTGATGGGGTTAGATAGCATTTTTCATGCAATTAATAGGTTCTTTCATGAACATAAAAAGTTGATTAGCATCATGTAGAGTTTATTGAATTATAAAATAATGACAGTGATTTGAAAAATAATCAAGAGCCAGGTGTTGTGGTGCACACTTGTAATCCTAGTACTTGGGAGGTTGTGACAGGAGGACTGCAGGTTTGAGGACAGCCTCAGCAAATAGTGAGACTCTCAACAACCTAGCGAGAATCTGTTTCAAAATAAAAAAAATAAAAAATAAAAATAAATTAGGGCTGGGGAAGTAGCTCGGAGGTGAATGCCCCAGGTTCAATCCCCAGGGGCCCCTCCCAAAAAGTCAGACACAAAAGTATTTTAAAAAGAGAAATATGTATTTAGTTAGTAGTCTACATTAATCTCAAATATGTATGCTATTCTCTTTGGAGCAAAATACTTTAGAAAGGCAGAAAGAAATGAAAAAGTTGGTAATGTATGAAAATATATATAATTCAGCTATTATTATAATACTTTTTCTTTAGTCTTATCCCGTTAGGCATGTCTTTTTATTTATTTCATTTTTGTATCAAGGATCAATTTTGGTTATCCCTGGCAGATATTAAAATATTACAGCCAGTATCTTTTAAATATTGAAAGTGGTTGATAGATCTTATCAACAGAACATATATGTATATCAGAATAGATACATTATCTAGGTGACTTAGAAACTTTAAGGTTTATGGATTATGTAAATGATGAAGGTGATATTACAGATCAGTGGGAAATTAAAGAATTATTTGACAAAATGTTGAGACAATTGGTTATTTAGGGGGAGTGGTACTAGATTCTTGCTTCATAACACATGGGAAAAGTAAATTCTATTTGGATTTTAGATTAACACAAAAATGGAAAATGTAATAACTAGAAAAGAATGCTGGCAAATATTTATGGGTAAGGACTTTCTAAGCATGAAAATAGTGTCAAGAACTAGAAAGGAATTTGATATATTTGATTTTGTAAAAATGTAAAATTTCCATACATCAAAATGATAAAGGGAACAAAATGGAAAACTATTCATCACAAAGATTTCACATATGTATATGTGTGTGTGTGTGTGTGTGTGTGTGTGTGTGTGTGTGTATATGTATATGTATATATATCTTCTACTGAGTGGTAAAACAACAACAAAACCCAAAACCCAACACCCCAATGGAAAGGAACAAAGATCTTATATATACATGCCTCAAAGGTTGAAATACAAAGCCAAGCATGGTAGTGCATGCCTGCAGTCCCAGCTACTTGGGAGGGTGAGGTGGGAAGATCACTTGAGCCCATAAGTTTGAGACCAGAGTAAGCAACATAGCAAGACCTCAATCTGAGAGAGAGAGAGAGAGAGGAGAAAGACAAATGACTGATGAGAACATGTTCATGTTAATTAATGCTCTAAGAGCTGTTCATTTCAACCAGAAAGTACCATAAAACAAAACAAAACAAAACACAAAAACCTCTTGTGTTAGGGAAGATACAAAAGGTAGCAATCATAATGACTAAAGCTCTGATACTGCTGTAAGGGAATATAAATTAGTACAAATAATTGAGGATAATTTGCTAGTTTGTACCAAAATTTGTAAATATGTTTATAGGCTAGTTAAGTATGGAAGATCAAACACATGTGTTTATTCTTTTTCTCCTTGAAAACCTTTTAAAATGAGAGATAAGATACAAAAATGTATAAACTCCAAAAGGCAAAGAGAATGGAAGATGAGAGAATAGCAGGTGAAATAAGGAATGAAATTTGGAGGAATAAAAGTAGTTGGACAAATGGCAATCAGTGTAGCAGAGTGGAAAAGCTGAGCCCTAACTTTAGCCCATGGGGGCCCTGTAAGAATGAGGCTGTTTGTACTGCAGAACCCTGGGAGGGTGGGTACGCCGTGTCTCAGCGGCTGGGTTCAATGAGCAACTCCTGTGTCCTTTTCCTATTTGGCCCTCACGACACTGGGCTTTAGGCTTATATTCTATTAGGCAGAATATTAGACAAATTTTCCCTGAAGATGCCAATGTAATATAAAAATAATGTCCAGGGGTGGGGCTATTGCTCAGTGGTAGAGTGCTTGCCTAGAATACCTGAGGCCCTGAGTTCAGTTCCTAGCACCACAGAATTAGCCCTCAGAACACGGCCTTCAGTTTATATTAGGCAGAAGACCAGAGAATTGTTCACTAAAAAATTTGTAATATAAAAATGTTAGAGAATCTAATATAAAAATAATGTACAGTGATGAGGTTATAACTCAGTGGTAGAGTGCTTGCTTTAAATTCATAAAGCCCTGAGTTCAGTCACTAGCAACACACACACACACAGAGAAATATAAAAAGAAAAAGTTTATTTTGAAATTGACAGAACCCTGGTTTAATATCTAAGTCCCAGTCTGTTCACCTACCCCTAAGTTCACTCATTGATAAGGACTGCTAATGTATAAAGAGCTTATGATCCATTTTTTATTGCCTCTTAACTATGAAAATATAACCAAAGATCATAAGACTTTTGGGAAATGTATTTATTATGAAGGACAAAGATCAAATAGAACAAATGCAAAAAGGGAACTTAGCAAACACTGACCATGCCAGGAACAGAAAACAACAATAGTAATAATAAATAATGACCTCAGAAATAAATGAGAAGTATTTATAAAACAGGATCTCATACAAAAAGCCAGTTTTTAAAAAACTTTAACTTATTCAAATGTGTCAATGAATACACTGCCTTGATGGAGAAATAGTACCTTTTTAACTTATCTGTGTTTTTATCCATATTCTAGACTTTCTCTAGATTCCCCATTTTTTTATTACGGCCTCTTAAAAACACTTCAATATTTTGATAAGGTTAATAGATTGCAAGATTTTTTTAATGTAACTCTGCACACTGTGCATGGTGATGGTACAGTTGAACCTTACCATTCTATTTTACTTAGATAAGCTGCACAAAAGATTTCTCTAGAGCTATGTATCATTACAGATTTAGTTTCTTGGAGGGAAGTACTGGAGTGTTCTGCCAGGCCCTTGCTTAAAATGTGGAAGATTATCTTGGATAGTCTTGTTTCATCTGGTTTTTTTTTTTTTTTTGGTGTTGTTGTTGTTCCTTTTTAGTCTTAGGGATATTTTTTCCAGAATATCTAGTTCATATAGTATCCTGGTGCACTGGTCATCTCTCCTTGGGGACGCTCTTGGCATGTGGGGGGACAATTCATTTACTGTGCAGGACAGTCCGTGCATTGCAGGATGTTTGGCATCCCTGGTCTTTCCAAACACTGGTTGCCAGGAGCACTGCTGAGTCACTGTGACAGCAAAAAATGCCCTCACCTTTTCTGAATTCCTCTTGAGGACCACTGCAGGTAATGATTTGTAATGTCTGCCTATAGAACCTTTTATTTGTTTAATCTAGCCTCTTAATCTTATAATTGCAACATTTCAAAATATGTATACTTGAGAATCTCTTCTAATTTTCTACATTCTGAAATGTCTTGAACTCTGCAATTCTAGCTCCTGTTGTGGTGACATGGGTTGGGGTAATTTTTCAGTTCTTCTATCCTCGTTTATGACTATTCTTCATTTTGTTTTGCTGTAGCTGTTTTGGCATTTTAATCTTTTTCTATTCCAGTAATACCTACTCCATTATAGCTAAACTTTACTAAAGGTTGACTGACATGTCTATCAACTAGAAAGTCTCTGATACCTTCTTTTTAAAAATGTGCCTATTGAATTATCGATATCTGGGAACTCATCAAAGTGTACTGAATCCATTCACTCTGCCTAGGGACTGACTTAAATCACTTTAAAATCTTACAGAGCTTTCTCCAAGCAAAGCAACTTTAAAACTGAAGTGTAGCAAAAATAATATACTGTTCATTTGTTTTAATTCAAATTGTAAGGTAGGTAATGAAAATTAAACTACTTGAAGGCCATATGCTATTCTTTTAATATCAACTGTGATATGTTTTTAAATTAATATAAATTAACCTCAGCTTTCATATTATAACTTATGATAGTCACTTCCAAAAATGTCACTTTTCAAGGAATAAATGAATCCATAAAGCTGTTTGAAAATAGTGATGGAAATTTCAATAATGTTATCTCATCAACTTTATGTAAATTTGAAAACATTTGGCCCACCTATAAATTTGTCATCATATCACTTTCTGATATATTGTTTTTACATTGGAAATTAAAAATGGGAGCCTCACTAGTTACCAGTTTTCCAAAACAAAAACAGATTCCTATTTTCATCAAATTTGTAAAGTTGGTTTTTCTTTTTTGGTACTGGAGATGGAACCCAAGGACATTCTACCTCCGAGCTACACCCCTAGCCCTATTTTATTATTTTATTTTGAAACACAGTCCTGCTAAGGTGCTGAGGCTGTCCATACACCTGTGGTCTTCCTGGCTCAGCCTCCCAAATACTGGGATTACAAGCCTGAGCCACCATGCCTGGCTTGTAAATATTTTTAAAATGAGAATAGTTGATGTTGATGAAGAGGCAGTAAGATGGCATATTCCCTCTTCCCTTTCTCCCTCCCTGCTTCCTTTTCTCCTTTCTCTGCCTTCCTTCTTCCCTCTTCCTTTTCTAATATTCATATATAATTGTTTTTTTAATTGCTATTTATTCTATTTAAGTGTTTCTTAAATTCATTGCTTTTCCATTTTTGTTGTGCAAACGTAAACATGTACAAAACATATTTCACAGTTGATTATAATCATAATCATCAGAAAATAACTGGTACCATTGAAGAAGTTGTAATTCCCATTTTATACACTAGTGAATTGAGGTTCAGAACAGTTTTAAGCACTTTGCCTGAGGTCTTCTGTCTTGTAAGTGGTAAAGCCAGAATTTGAATCTAGGTCTGACTCCAGAGTTACTGTTTCTTGATTACCATGCTATACTTCCTCCTTCTGGACACTTAAAATGTCAGTCTTTGTCTTCAGGATATTTGATGACTGAACTATTAAAATATAATGCATGTTCTAGTTAATTAAAGCCATATTTTGAAAGAACCAAATATCAACAGATTGAGTTCCGTATTTTTCAGCAGATGAGTATTCATTTATTTGAAAATTGGCCTAAAGAGAATCACCCTCTTTCCATTTCTAGTCCTAATTTATTTCTCCACCTGAACTGCACTTGGCTCTTCAAGGAGGGTTTGAGACAAGTGGAGATTTAAAGGGATGTGCATATAAAAAACGATGGAGGAGGGAGCTAAAGAATAACACAGCTAAAATTTTACCTATGGATGATTCACTTGAAAAGAAAGAAAAGTTTCAGTGATTTGATCACTTATTCTGAGAATCTATATTTAGTTGAAACAGTTCAGTGACTTTAAGAATTTAGTAGGCTATGGTGAACTATGGGGATAATCTAGCTATCATTTATAACATGGTTTTTAAGAACATCATATCAGATTTCTATAAAATTGATGATAAAGAGAATGTTTAGAATACAGCTAATTCACTGATTGAAGATTGCTTGTACTAATTTTTTTTTATCTGTTCCCCACTACTGTGGGCAGCCTAATAGATGATAGGATGTTCAATATAGTAAGAAAAATGAGTGCCAGAGAACCTCAATGATCAATAACTTGCAAGAGTGAACCTTGAATACTTGAGAATTAGCTACACACAACTTAAACCATCAGTAATTAAAAACAACTAGACAAATACACATTTCTTTCACAAGTCAAAGTAATTTAGAGTTTGTCACATTTAGGAAGCAGATATTCCTAATGAATACTAGACATTTGACCCACATTTGTGTTGCTTTGAATATTAAGATACATGGTAGTAATTAACTTTATTCCCTTTGTATTACTGCTTCATTATCGTAGTAAGACAAAAGGCTTTCAGAACAGTTTATGGTGCTTATTCCCAGGGAATATATTATAATTTATCCTTTTCTTTAAAAATAGTTTTGTAAATAGTAAAGACTTATTATAATATGTTTTATAACGTATTTTCATTTTATTAGCAGGTACCATGATAGTATCTCAATGGCAGTTCTGAAATGAGTTTTAATCTTTTAAAATTTGCTGTAATTTTGAAATATGCCAAGTATGAAGAATGTTTTCTTTTTTCTATATTCCATTATACTAAAATGTATCACACAGCTTCTGATGTATTCTTAGGTTTTCTTACTACATTTGTGTTAAGAGTGAAGTGTGGACTAATACTGGTATTAAGGGCATAATTAAGGCTTTGGTGAAGGATTATTGGTCTTTTTGTGGGGTGAAGTACACGGTACTGGAACAGAGGAAGTGGTCCTTTTCCAGTTCCAGGATATGGAGAAATGATGCTCCTTGGATAGTTCTCTAGCCATATATTTGTATCCACTTTGAAGTTAGAAAATATACAAGGAAGAAAAAGTACCATGAAGAAAATAGAACCAAACCACTCATGCAGTGTATCTTGTGTTTCAAGTGGAAAGGTTTTAATTTACAGTACAATAATTAGGGAAGTTAACATCTTAGTTAAAAAAGAAAAAAAAATAGTGGGGCATGGTGGTGCACACTTGTAATCCCAGTACTTGGGAGGCTGAGACCGGAGGATCCAGGCTCGTGGCCAGCCTCAGCTACTTAGTGAGGCCCTCCTCAATTTAGCGAGACCCTGTTTCAAAATAAAGAATAAAAAAATAGGGCTGGAAGTGTAGCCCGGAGGTAGACTGCCCCTGGGTTCAGTCCCCAATACCACAAAGAAAAAAAATACATTGCCCCTTTTATCAATTGTTTTTCATTATTATATGCCCATTTTAATGAACTTGATAGAAATCAGACTCAAGTATCCACCAAAAATAGTACCAAAAGTATCACTGAAAAAAGGCTAAGCCTGGAGCAGTAGTGCATGCCTGTAATCCCAGCACTTAGGAGGCTGACATAGGAGGATTGCAGGTTTGAGGCCAGGGTACAGTAACTTAACAAGACCCCGTTACAAAATAAAAAGGGCTGGGGGCTGTCGCTCAATTGTAGAGCACCCCTGGGTTCAATCCACAGGAAAATAAAGCTCCGGTGAATCTCTTCTCATATATACAGAAGCTAATAGTTTAGATGTAGGCCTGTTGAAATACAGTTCTCTTCAGTTGCATGCTGTATATGGGCAGTTACTGACTTGCACAGACTGAAATAGTGTAACTAGGAGTTATTTAATCTGTCATCTAAATTGACCTGAAATCACATTAATGTGCTTCCCAATAAGAGTTGAGGTTATTCATTTTAAAACTGATACATACATGTCATAAAAGTCCTATATTTGTATTAAACGATTCAATATCTTTAGTTATAGATTTTTAACATTAAAAATTAACTCTCATTTCATTGTACCAATCTTGTTTCATGGGTAATTTGTGCATTATTATTTCAATTATCTCAGGTTATAGTTTCTGATAGTTTTTAGAGAAGTACAGATTTTTCTTTGAAATATTATTTGTTTTACTTTAATCTGTATTCAAATGTATTTATCATTTGTTTAATATGCTTAATTTTTCTATTTTGTGTATCTTACCAGTTCTCTATCCAAGATTATTAATACCTTGTGGAAACAGAATGCTGTCCATGCTACCTAATTGATTAAAGGTTTTCTAGTTTAATTTGTGGCAACAGATGTCTTCATCTTGTGAAATAATTAAACATACCTACTTTCAAATAGTGTTATTCAATCTATAGCATTGCTAGAGAGAGGTATAATAATTATAAATGGATGTTAGGCACTAATATTTTTCCTTATGCTAAATAGGTCTATCAACTATATCTAAAATTGTTAAAGTTAATTGGATAGAGCAGCAAATTTAATCAACATTTCAACAATTAATTTTTTAGAATTTTCTGGTTTTGTATTTTACTTCTTTCCTGGTGTGCCTTAGTTGGCTGTTTGCCTGTACTAAAATAGTCTTTGTAATAGACTATGAGCCTTATCTTGCTGTCTTCAACTAGTATAGAAGTAGAAAAGTGCTCTTTAAGAGTACCATCATTGATTAAACCACATAGAGAGTGCTTATCCATGGGAAAGATTTGCTTTTATTGGAAAAATATATTAAACATTTTTATAATAACTACCATGACTAAAAGTGACCATTTTATTAAAAGATTCTTTGTCAAACTTTTGATAATTTACTTTCAAAGGAATTTAGTCTGTGGTCTTTTTTGATACAGGCAAATAGAGTTCCAAAAAATTAATTTGACTGAAATTAAATTGTTTCTTCCATGAATGATTTCATTTAAGCACAGGAGGAGGCTTACTGATTTGTTCTTCAGACTATATATCTCAAAAGAGAAGATGCCAGTACTCAGACTTTAACACTTGAAAGCATTGTGACGATTCTCTTGGGAAACTCACATTAAAGAAGTTATAAAAATTCAGTTTAAAAACAGGAAGTTGGAATTTAACTTTGTTTAAACAGGAAGGTAACAGAAGCCCATTACAGTAATTTTAGATTTTTTTTGTAACTATTTACCCATTTAGGAATAATTTCACAACTGGTAACAAGCATTATTCATTCTTGATGTTTTGGTGGCTTTTCTTTTGGTACTGCATAAAGTGTAGTTTTAATGTACTTTTTGGATATTCAGGTGGAATGAGTTATAGTAAGTCATTGACATTTTTCTTATCAGCAGGAGAAAATTTCCTCATGGTTTGAAATCATAAAATAATCTAAGAGTTTGTGAGCTAATTTCTCATTGATTTTTTTTTTTTTTTTTTTTTTTGCGGTACCGGGGATTGAACCCAGGGGCATTCTACCTCTGTGCTACACCCCCGGCCCTATTTTTTATACTTTATTTTGAAACCGGGTCTCACGAAGTTGCGGAGGGCCTCACTAAGTAGAGAGAGAGAGAGA
>PVJS01041993.1:0-17706 GCA_004027185.1 Glis glis | reverse complement strand
TCTTGCAAGTTTGCTGAGATTCTCACTGCTTGCTGAGACTGGCCTCCAACCTGCAGTCCTGTCTCAGCCTCCCCAAAGTACTGGAATTAAAGGTGTGGGACATCACACCCCGCTCTTCTGCATGCTTTCTGCCCCTTGTTAAGTTGTTCCAATTTGCTAAGCTTTAGTACTCTGTTTATTTTACTTAACTGAGTGAAAGGTAAGCAACAACTGCAGATGGTAATTTTTGGGTCAATGATGAGCTGGCATGTATTCTGAATCTAAAGTTGATTATTACTACTTTAGCTCTAGAATTACTCTGAGACCTGAAAAATACCCAAATCTTGACTAAAACATTTGCATGTAAATTGAATGTATGCAAAGGGCTACAAAATTGTGTTGATAAGCTTTTTTTATTTTGAAAGGGCACACCACAGAAGGATGTTACCATCAAGTCTGATGCACCTGTCAACCTTTTACTGGAGAAACATGCAGATTATATCGCATCCTATGGCGCAAAGAAAGATGATTACGTATGTGTGAATTTATGTTGGAAAGTTTAAAGTGTTATTCAACTCCTCCATGGGGAGTTGCCTTGGGGTTTGACAGACTCAACCATGATCTTACCAGTACTTAGAAGCCTTGCCCTATGAAGAAGATAGGATACGGAGGCGCAAAATAGGTTTCTGTATTTTTAGTTGGGGTAATACTTTCAAGGTCAATGATGTATTGGCATGTATTATCTGAATCTGCTGATGTGTAATAACACTTTAGCTCTAGAATTACGCTGAGACCTTGAGAAGGTTTTACCTTTTTTTTGTGTGTGGTACTGGGGATTGAACCCAGGGGCATTCTACCTCCTACCTACATCTCCGGCCCAGTTTCCATTTTTGTTTGGAAACAGGATCTCACTAGATTGAGAGTCTATTTGCAGAGGCTGTACTTGAACCTATCTCAGCCTCCCAAGTATAGTTAACTTAATAGGTTTTCTCTGTGGGATGATCTTAGCAAAAAGTAATAAGTAATTTGCCTAAGAGTACATATTTCCCCCCCATAGTATACAAATAGCCGAATTTCTGCCATTTTGGGGAACATTTGATACTGATTAACTTTCGTGAGTGTGGCACTGGGGATTGACCCCAGGGGCATTCTATTTGGAAATAGGGTCTTGGCTAGGTTGAGAGTCTCACTACTTGCTGAGACTGTCCTCTTGTCCAGCTTCCCAAGTACTGGGATTACAGGCACGTGCCATTACCCTTGGCTCTGATTAACTTTATTTTTTTTGTGTGTGTGTGTGGTATTGGGGATTGAACCCAGGGTCATTCTACCTCTGAGCTACACTCCCAGCCCTATTTTTTAGTTTTTTATTTTGAAACAGGGTCTTGCTAGGTTGATGAGAGTCTCACTACTTGCTGGGGCTGTGCTCGAACCTGAGATCTTCCTGTCTCAGCCTCCCAAGAACTGGGATTACAAGTGTGCTCCACCACGCCCTGTGTTCTGATTAACTTTTTAAATTTTTTTTTGCTGTACCGGGGATTGAACACAGGGGCGTTCTACCTCTGCGCTATGCCCCCGGCCCTATTTTTTTTATACTTTATTTTGAGACCGGGTCTCACTTAGAGAGAGAGACAGAGACAGGGAGAGAGAGAACGAGCGTGGGCTGAGGCTGGCCGCGAACCTGGATTCTCTGGTCTCCACCTCCCAAAGTACTGGTATTACAAGCGTGCCACGACGCCCGGCCTAACTTTTGATTTAAATGTTTCTTTAACCTTGCAATTACATATACCTTAATATGATCCTGGAGTTAAATCAAAAAGGACTATTTCCTCTGTTTGGCTTGTTGCTGCCTTTATGTATTGTCAACCTCCTGTAAACCCTGGATTTGGATTTGCAACAGACTGCTGAGATGCTGATCTGATTTAAAAACCTCTAAAATAGTGTGTTGTTGACAGCAACAAAAATTTGTGATTTTCATGTCTCCATGGTTAACTACTCTTATCTAGGCATAAATACCTACTTCCTGTAGGCTTAGGCCATTTTTATTTTCATATAGTTACATTATTATATACATCTATTTACTAATAGATAATTCATTTTGTATAGAGTTGACTTAGAAGAATGGAGTGTGGTATAGGTAATCTGAAGCATTCACCCCAAATTTCACTGGTGAAAGCAGTGGATGCTTTTCTTTGGATTTATTTTCCTCTGATTGGCCCATGGGAGAGACTAAAGCCCTATTTGTATGATTGTCACCCACAGATTAATTTACCATGGTTACTCAATTTGTAAGTCAGCTTTAAGTATTAAATGTCTTTTATCATACATTTAAACTGATACATTTAAGAAATTTTTATTTCAGGAATACTGTATGTCTGAATATTTGAGAATGAGTGGCATCTATTGGGGTCTGACAGTGATGGATCTTATGGGACAACTTCATCGCATGAATAGAGAAGAAATTCTGGCATTCATTAAGTCATGTCAACATGAGTGTGGTGGAATAAGTGCTAGCATTGGACACGATCCTCATCTTTTGTATACTCTTAGTGCTGTCCAGGTAAATATTTCAAATTAAACAGTCTAGATACTGTTAGTATCTTTTTAAAGTGAAATCTGTCCTTCAAGGTCAGTGATGTGATGGCATGTATTAGCTGAATGCAAAGTTGATTTGAGTTCTAAAGTTACACTGAGACCTTGGAGGGTAAACTCTTCAGTATATGTAACTTTGAAAATTACTGGACAGAGTTTTGATAGTGAAGATCCACATGATGGTTTAAAGACTTATTTCTGTAAACATAAGCATATTTGTGCATCTTAGAGTGCCAGTAACAGTTTGTATGTAGAAAAATGCTTTGTGGTTAAATGTTTGGGATTGTACATAAAACGTGTAACTATTGAGTAATGATATTTTGCATATTGGAGAAAAGTTCACATACGTAGACAAAAGGACTTCTTTGACAACTTAGAAGGTAATTGAGAATAATGAATAAACTTATGGGTTACTTAACTGAAATTATTTACCTTTCTTACAGATTCTTACTCTGTATGATAGTATTAATGTTATTGATGTAAATAAAGTCGTGGAATACGTTCAGAGTCTACAGAAAGAAGATGGCTCTTTCGCTGGAGACATATGGGGTAATGTCAGATTTAGTCCATGCTACCAAAATTTCAGTATTAAAATAACTTGGCCTTCCTAGTAACCAGTTTATAAGGAGATTAAGTTTTTCATCTTTTCAGGTCCCACTAAGCAGCTGGTCTAACTGGAGCTAATGGTCTGCTGGATGTTCGTTCCAGCATGCCCTGTGGTAATTATATCCACAGACAGGAACACTGGAACAGAGGGGCTCAGTCTAAAAGATAAGGTAGGTGAAAATCCTCCCCCCCCAGTATTTGGTGGTTATCTAAAATTAAGAAAATTCTGGCAAGGGAAAAAATTTAACAAAATTAAGATTTGAGTAGAGGGAGGGAATAAAATTTAAATGTAGATAATCTCAGCTGGGCGTGGTGCCGCACGCTTGTAATCTCAGTACTTGGGTGGCTGAGATTGGAGGATCTGGGTTCATGGCCAGCCTCAGCTACTTAGTGAGGCCCTCCGCAACTTAATGAGACCCTGTTTCCAAATAAAGAATAAAAAATAGGGCTGGGGGTGTAGCTCCGAGGTAGAATGCCCCTGGGTTCAATCCCTAGTACCGCAAAAAAAAAAAATAGATAATCTCTGCTTTAGGGCTGAACAAAGTACAGACCAGAGACCAGCTGCTTCATGGGATGTGAAAATCCACTTAGTAAAATAGGGTAAGTTTATTTGCACATTAGAAATACACTAGTCCTTTCACTTTTGTTAGTTTCCTTCTTTTAGCACTCTGTAAAGCAATTTAAGATAATTTGCTGTTATTTTTGGCAGTGTTTACTCCCTAATTTCCTTAGAGGTCAGGCATTTAACTTCAGATTTAGCTTTCCTCCTTACTACCCAGTGTAAAAGCTAAGCTTAAGCCAGGCTTGGTGGCACACCCTTGGGAGACTGGAGGATGGCAGGTTCTAGGACAGCCTCAGCAAGTAGTGAGACTTAATCAACCTAGCACGACCCAGTTAAAAGAAATTAGGGCTGGGGGTATAGTTCAGAGGTAGAAGGCCCCTGAATTCAATCCCCCGTACCAAAACAAAAGAAAAGCTGAGCTTGAACTCAGAAATTTAATGTGGTAGAGCCGGGCGTGGTGGTGCACACTTGTAATCCCAGTACGTGGGAGGCGGAGACTGGAGGATCTGGGTTCGCGGCCAGCCTCAGCTACTTAGTGAGGCCCTCTGCAACTTTGCGATACCCGGTTTCAAAATAATAAAGTATAAAAAATAGGGCCGGGGGTAGCTTGGAGGTAGAACGCCCCTGGGTTCAATCCCCGGCACCGCAAAAAAAAAAAAGAAATTTAATGTGGTAGTTGTACAGATTTTGTTTTTAGGTAACTTGCACAATTAGGTTATGATCAGAATTCTCTGGTAACGTGTTTTGTTTTGATTGTTTTTTAGGAGAAATTGATACAAGATTCTCCTTTTGTGCAGTGGCAACTTTGGCTCTGTTGGTAAGCCTTGAATATTATATTGAAATGATTAAATATCCATGAATATTCTGGAATCTGTGTGTGTGTGTGTGTGGTACTGGGGATTGAACTCAGGGGCATTCTACCTCTGAGCTATACCCCCAGCCTTACTTGAGTTTCGTTTTTGAAACTGGGTGTCACTAGGTCTGTCCTTCAGTCTCCTGTCTCAGCCTCCCAAGTACTGGGAGATTACAAGAGTACACCACCATGCCTGGCTATATTCTGGATTTTTTTTTTTTTTTTTTTTTTGGTAGTACAGGGGATTGAACCCAGGGGCATTCTACCTCCGAACTACACCCCCAGCCCTATTTTTTATTCTTTATTTTGAAATAGGGTCTCACTATTTTATTCTTTATTTTGAAATAGGGTCTCACTAAGTTGCGGAGGGCCTCACTAAGTAGCTGAGGCAAACCTGGATCCTTCGGTCTCAGCCTCCCAAGTTCTGGGATTACAAGCATGTGCCACCATGCTTGGCTATATTCTGGAATTTAATAGGGTTTTTTCCTTATGTTTATAGGGGAAACTCGATGCCATCAATGTGGAAAAAGCAATTGAATTTGTTTTATCTTGTATGAACTTCGATGGTGGATTCGGTTGTAGACCAGGTTCTGAATCCCATGCTGGACAGGTAATTTATTTGTGTATTTATTTATTTGGCAGATTAAAACCCACTATCAATTTTTGAAGAGATTTCAGTGTAATAAAATGGAAAATGTGGTAATAGTAATAGAAAGTATATTTGACTAATGTGGGATATTGCATAAGATTGCTTCTTAAGAAAAGCAATTTTAGGATAGTTTGTCCTATGTTCATACCTTCCCCTTAGTAAATATAAATACCTCTTACCTAAGCAAACATACTTAGGTTCATGATCACTGAAATGTTTTCCATTAATTTTTAATTGTGCAGATAATATACTTTCTAGGCTGAGCACATATTTGCTTGTGCCAGAGAACATTGTGTATGTAAATAGTTTTGATACAGGTGGGAAGAAGTATTTCAATGCAATATTGGCTCCTAACTAACACAAAATGGAGTTTTAATAATTGAATAATTTTTTACCACTTATACTATCAAGAAATTATTATACACATGTACTTTATGTCTGTAATTTTAGATCTATTGTTGCACAGGATTCCTGGCTATTACTAGTCAGTTGCATCAAGTAAATTCTGATTTACTTGGTTGGTGGCTTTGTGAACGACAGTTACCCTCAGGTGGACTCAATGGAAGGCCAGAGAAGGTACTGTTTCAAAGCTGTGTTCTTCAATACTGCCTTTCTAACCTTGAGTGAATACTGTTACTTTGTCTTCATATTTCAGTATTGCCTTTTACTTTACATTTACTATGAGCTTTTTACTTTATATTCCTTCATTGTAATAACATCTCTTACAAAGCATAGCCTTTGGCAAAACTAGAGCCATCTGGTTGAAAGGCTCATGGACCCTGGTGTCCATTTCCAGATACTCTTTTTTTGGTGGTACCGGGGATTGAACCCAGGGGCGTTCTACCTTCGCGCTACACTCCTGGCCCTATTTTTTATACTTTATACTTTATACTTTTATACTTTATTTTGAAACCGGGTCTCATGAAGTTGCAGGGGCCTCACTAAGTAGACAGAGAGAGAGAGAGAGAGAGCGCGAGTGAGCGCTGAGGCTGGCCACGAACCCGGATCCTCTGTTCTCTGCCTCCCAAAGTACTGGGATTATAAGCGCCCGGCCATTTCCAGATACTCTTAAAACGTGTATTGCCTTCTTTTGTGTGTGGAACTGGAACCCAGGACATTCTACCTCTGAGCTACATACCCATCCCAATTTTTCTATTTTTTGTTTTGAAACAGGGTCTTGCTAGGTGGCTGAGTCTCACTAAAGTTCTGGGCCTCTATTTTTGGACCTATGCCAGGGTATCAGTCATACAATAAAAGATTGAAAGGTGATAGCCAAAGGCTTTCCTATTCACATCTTGTACATAAGTTTCCATGCCCAACATAGGTGTGAATGCACAATTTATTTCATCAACTTGAGTTTTTTTAAAAAATTAGACAAAATTGCCTCAGCTACTTAGTGAGGCCTCCGCAACTTAGTGAGACCCCGTTTCAAAATAAAGAATAAAAAATAGGGCTGGGGGTGTAGCTCGGAGGTAGAATGCCCCTGGGTTCAATCCCCGGTACTGCCAAAAAAATTAGACAAAATTGCTTCAGTCTTACTATTTTTTCCCCCTAGGAAAACCCAGTTTTTGACAGTTTGGCTTGGAGGGAAGGTTCTTAAATTTTCTTCCACATAATGCTGTAAGAGCTCTATAGGTAGAGTACTCCCAGTCTTAAATCCAAAGTGCTCCAAAATCTGAAACTTCTGAATCACCAACATGATGCCAAAGTAGAAAATGCCACACCTGACCTTATGTAGCAGGTCACTGTCAAAACTTGCATACTAAAAAATACTGTATAAATAAAATTACCTTCAGAGCATGGTGCACCCTTATAGTCATCCCAGCACTTGGGAGGCTGAGGCAGGATTGCAGGTTTGAGAACAGGCTCAGCAATGGAGCAAGACTCAGCAACCTAGTGCAACCCCCTTTAAAAATTAAAAATGGCTGGGAGTGAAGCTGGAAGAATGCCCCTGAGTTTCAATCCCCAGTACCATAAATAAACAAATAAAAGAATAAATAGCCGAGCGTGGTGACACACGCTTGTAATCCCTGTACTTGGGAGGTTGAGACAGGAAAATCGCAGGTTCGCGGCCAACCTCAGCAAGTAGTGAGACTCAGTAACCTAGTGGAACCGTGTTCCAAATAAAAATAAAACAGGGCTGGAAAAGAAAATGTAGACTGTTCAGTTTGAGGCGAGGTCTCCATTTCTTACAGACTGCTGACCACATTTTGAGGACCTAAGCTTTGGTGAATTTTAAGCACATGTGTATGCACCTGGAGAACACTTAGGAGTGTCATGAATTTTATGAGCCTCTGCTAGCCTTTGGTTTATGTGGCCATTAGTAAAGGTAGATGGATGTTTGATACTTACTGAGTACTAGAACAGTATAGGTACCTGTGGATTGGAGTTTTTCTTTCTATGGGATCAGTTCTAAACATAGCACATCAATAAATTTCTTGATTTTTTTTTTCCCTCCCTGTTCCCACAAAAATGAGATTAGAGTAACTCGTAAATTATTCCTGAAAACTAAGGACATTTTTTCCCTTCCAGTTACCAGATGTATGCTACTCGTGGTGGGTATTGGCTTCCCTAAAGATAATTGGAAGGCTTCATTGGATTGATAGAGAGAAACTTCGTAGTTTCATCTTAGCATGTCAGGATGAAGAAACTGGAGGTTTTGCAGACAGGCCAGGAGACATGGCAAGTATATTTTGGACACGTTTAAGTTACTTTTTTCAGTGTTGAATTTCATGGTTCTAGGCATTTCCAGATGTAGAAAGGGTGGTACATCCAGGGTAACTTATCTTTAAATATGAAGGATTTTAGATCCAGGTTTATAGATATTTGTCATCACTTATTACTAGTAATAGGTGGTTAATAAAAGTATCAACAATTTGAAGTTTATCAGAAAACATATATGAAATAGCATAACTGAGTTGAGGTTTTTGATTTGTGTAATTTATGAATCTTGTTTTTTAATAGGTGGATCCTTTTCATACATTATTTGGCATTGCTGGATTGTCACTTTTGGGAGAAGAGCAGATTAAACCTGTTAGTCCTGTTTTTTGTATGCCTGAAGAAGTGCTTCGGAGGGTTAACGTTCAACCTGAATTAGTGAGCTAGATTCCTTGATGGAAAAGATACTGTAGTTTTGCCATCTCAACATTTCTGAATTTGAAGTGCTGTTGAACTTGTTACTTCTGTTAATACTTTGTATATTGTGTTAAATTAATTTTAATTATGTAATTAATACATATTGTAAAATAAAGACCTGTATTGTAGTCACTTAGATTTTCTGAAATGCTGTTATTCTGAGTGGTCTTTTGTTTATAGTTGTTTGCTATTCAAATGTCTCCTTAGCTGTAAACAAGAGAACTTGGATTCTACTTGATTTCTTGCCCTTTGTGCTCCTTCTGTGTTTACAGTAGTTAAATGTAAGTTTTTTGTCAACAATGTTAAATGATGCAAATGCATAAATTCCATCTACGAATTAAAAGATGCAAATGGATAAATTCCATATACGAATTAAAAGATGCACAAAGCAAATGGCTTTTGTGTGTTTGAATATGATTACTCTTGGCCATAGATTGACAATGCACCATCTTGGAATAGGTATGCAATTTGTACCTTCATTTTTTGTGTGTGCGTATACGGTGCTGGGGATTGAACACAGGCAATCTGCCTCTGAGCTACATCCCCAGCCCTATTTTTAATTCCTTATTTTGAAACAGGGTCTCCCTAATTAGCTGAGGCTGACCACAAACCTGAGATCCTCCTGTCTCAGCCTCCCAAGTACTGGGATTACAAGCCTGGGCCGCCAAGCCCAGAGGTTCTTATCTTTCCTGTTTGACTACAAGACATTTACAATATCAGGTACAGGTGTATGGTGATGGTTCCTAGATTTAGAAATGAGTGGGAAAGCTGGGCATGATGGTACATTGACGCTTGTTATCTACTTGGGAGGCTAGGACAGGGATGACAGGTTAGTGGCTAGCAATAGCAATTTAGGTGTTCTGAAGCAGATTGCTTAAAATTTCAAAAAATAGGGCTGCAGATGTAGCTTGAGGCAGAATGCCCCAGGGTTCAATCCCCAGTACTACAAAAATAAGTGGGAAAAATCTGCCTGGGGATGTAGCTCAGTTGTATGGTGCATTTAGCTTGTGCTGTTGAACCTCCAGTAATCAAAAGAAAAGTGGATGTATAAGAGGTACTTGAAAATATATTTTGCTCTAAAGGAAATTCGTTTATGAAAATTGTAAAAAAAAAAATAGGGCTGGAGGTGTACCTTGGAGGTAGAATGTCCCTGGGTTCAATCCTCAGTACCGCAAAAAAGTTGTGGGACTATCGAATTTGTCGTGGGATCCAGAATTCTGTTGAGCCTGATACCTGCAGGTTGGAGGGGGTTACACCTCAAGTTAGGCTCCCGTGGCTTTGGGAGCTGCAAGAGCAGGGTCCTGGGCTTGCAGGGGAAGCGGCGCAAGGCGGTGTGGGAGGCTGGCTCGCGCCTGCGCACTTCTCTCCCGCCGGTGCTGGGGCGAACTTCCGCCCTCGCGTCAGCGCGGCGGCGGGCGCGCGAACTTCGGGCGGACGCCCGGGAAGTGGGAAGATGCTGAGACCGGGGGTGCCACCAGCCGGCCCGTCGGCGCCCGCGGCCTCCCCCTGGCCGGGAGAGGCTCACTCGCTGGGCCCCCGCTACCGCTTCCCCCTCCAGGAGACCCCTCAGAGCCGGCCCTCCGCCCAGGCCTCGGCGCCAACCCCTGCGGGCACGTCGGGGGCCGGCACGTCGGGGGCCGCGGGCGATCGCAGCGGCAGCAGCAGCCTCCCGCGCCGCCCGCCCAGCCCCGGGCCCGCCCCAGGCAAGGAGCCGCGGGGGCGGGGTGGAGGACGGGCCGGGGCGAGGCTACCGCGCCCGCTAGGGGTTTCCTCGGTCGGAAGAGGGGCCCCGGGAAGCGGAGGGGCGGAGATGACTGAAAGGCTAGGCCCTTAAAGATGGTTTTATTACAAGACAGGTGGTAGATGGCTCAGTTCTCAAGAATGCCAAACGAAATAATGCCCCATCCCCTAAGGTATATGGCAATGACAGTCTGGACCTAAGTTTGCTGATAGGAGTGGTGAGCTGAATGGGTGGGATGGAAGTGGATTAAATTGAACCTTTCATCCAATCCAGGTGAATATGGTTACTATTAAATAAGTCCTTCAGGGTGAGTTCGGGTCATCTAAAAGATAAAAGACGCACATATGGCGCACATCTGTAATCCCAGTATTTGGGAGGCTGAGACAGAAAGATTGCAGGCCTAAGGCCAGCCTGTGCAGTTTGCTATACCCTGTTTCAAAAATAGAAACAAAATAAAATAGGGCAAGGGATGTAAGTCAGAGGTAGAACCCCCTTGGGTTCAATCCCCAGTATACCCTACCCCCCAAAAAAATACTTGTTTCCTGTTTGAATGTTACCTGAATTGCTGAAGTCTTCTATATTTAAGATTAGGCAACCAAATGATTGAGATTAGTGCAAGAAACAAGCTGAGAAGTTGCAGAGAAATGGATTTGATTAATCATAATGATCTTGAGATATTTTTCTGTCAATAGAAACTTCGGGAGAGTCTGAAATAGGAATCTGGAGCATAGATGAGATCTGGGACGTGCATTGCACTTGTGTGTGAAAAAGTGGTGATGCTTTGGCAATGAATGGAGAGTGACAGAATATACAATAAATTATCCCTTTCCCTGTGCCATTGCAGGTGCTTATAATTTTATGTCTAAATTATCACATCAAATTCCAGAGTATTCTTCCTCGTTTTTTTTTTTTTTTTTTTTTTTGGTACTGGAGATTAAACCCAGGAACATTCTACCTCTGAGCTACATCCCTAGCCCTTTTTATTTATTTCTTGTTCAGAAACACGATCTCACTCCGTTGCTGAAAGCCTCACTACATTGCTGAGGCTATTGAACCTGCGATCCTCCTGTCTCAGCCTCCCAAGTACTGGGATTACAGGTGTGCGCCACCATGCCTGGTTGTATTCTTCCTTCTTCCAAGCTTAGAGTACCACCAGAGTTATATGGGAAATGCTATCTTATACTCCTTGGAACTTTAATGGATGGCTCTGTTTATGCAGGTTCAAGATCAAACTGTTCAGAAGACTGTCGGTAATTCTGATTGGGTGTTAGGATTGATAAGAAAGCTAAGAATTACTCCTAAGTTTATGACTTGGTTGACAGGCTACAATATGGTATAATTGACCCTGAGTAAGGAAAGAATAAATATTGGGGAAAAGATAACAAGTTCACTTTTGAACATTTAGAAATTCTGGGAAAATATCTAAAGGTCTATGTCCAAGAAGTAGTTAGATACAGTAATCTAGAGCCATATTGTCTGATAGAATGTTCTGTGAAGATAGAAATATTTTATATCTATGCTCTCCAATATGGTTGCCAGTAGCCAAGTGTGACTTTTGAGCATTTTAAATGTGGCTAGTATGACTGAAGAATCAAATAATTTTATTTAATTTTAAGTTAATCAAATAGCCACATGTGGCTAGTGGCTATTGTGTTGAACAATGCAAGAATAGCACTAAGAATGTTTTTTTTTTTTTTGCGGTACCGGATGGAACCCAGGGGCATTCAACCTCCAAGCTACACCCCCAGCCCTACCTATTTTTAATTCTTTATTTTGAAACAGGGTCTCACTAAGTTGTGGAAGGCCTCACTAAGTAGCTGAGGATGGCCGCGAACCCGGATCTTCCTGTCTCAGCCTCCCAAGTACTGGGATTACAAGCGTGCGCCACAACACCTGGCTCGCTAAGAATGGTTTTTACAAGAGAACAGATGAGATGCCCAGAGAAAATGTATAATGTGTATTTGTGAGAGAAGGTTTAAAAGAATGGAACTCTGGAGGCCAACAGTTAAGAGGAAGACAGAATAAAATCATCTGGCAAAGGAAACTATAAATAGTTTAAGGAGAATCAAGATAAACAATTGTCATGAAAATTAAAGGAAATATGAGAAAAGAGCCCCGATTTTTTTACTTAAACTTCAGTGTTTAGGGACACTGTGCTAGCCTCTTTATGTATATTGTTTCAATTTTTATGACAATACTTGAAAATAGGTAATAGGTAAAATAGGTAAGTACCAAAAAGGAACTGAAGTCAAATTTGAAGTTTTCTTTATAATATCATTTGCATGTGAAGAGAGAATTTCAATCAGGAAGTCAATGGAGGAAAAGTGGTCTAATAATTACTATACAAATTAGATATACCTGGTATATTTGAAGATTAAAAAGTAATTTATGATTTTATCAAGAGTAGCCTCAGAGAACTTGTAGAAGCAAGTCATTTTAGCACAAGATTATTTATCCATAATGTTATTGAACTTGTCATAATTTGTTATATTTAAAAAATCATTATCAACATGAAGTTTTATAGGAAGTGGATATAATATACATTATAAGTATTAATACATCATTGCATAATTCTAATTATGAATTATACTTAATTTTTCAAATTTAGGTTTATACTTCGGAAACAAAAGATCTTATGCAGCAAACACAATAGCATCAAATTTTACTTTTGGTACAAGCTCATCTTCTGCACAAGATACTAATTATCCTCAAATACTTAAAACTCCATTGTCTGCTGGAAATCCCCAGAGATCAGGTTATAAAAGTTGGACACCACACATAGGATATTCAGGTAAAATGAGTGAAAGATTAACGTTGATGATCTTTGGAAACTTTTAAAGTTCTGTAAATTATAAATTAGGGTGGTTAAGTTCATTTGAGGTCATCTATGACTGATATGGATTATTGAAAGATATGTCAATTGACCCATATTCATAATATCAAGGTAGGTTAATAAAGCTACACAGTTTGGGATTTTTTTTGTGTGTGTCTGTGTGGTACTGGGGATTGAACCCAGGGGCATTCTACCTCCAAGCTATACCCCCAGCCCTATTTTTTATTCTTTATTTTGAAACAGGTCTCACTAAGGCCTCACTAAGTAACTGAGGCTGGCTGAGAACCTGTGATCCTCCTGTCTCAGCCTCCCAAGTACTGGGATTACAAGTGTGCGCCACCACACCAGCCATTAATTGCCTCTTTAAAGGTTCTGTTTGCAAATATACTCACATTCTGAGGTACTGAGGGTTAGGACTTCAACATATAAATTTTGGGGATATACAGTTCAGCTCATATAGCCACCATACCACACTCTTATTATTTCTTTCTTTTTTTTGTGATAGTGTAACTCTTTTTATTTAAGTGTCCCAATTTTCTAGAGTAAAACATATTCACACATCCTAAAAACCCTAAAAGACAGATTTAGCAATTGATCTAATGACAATAAAAATACATAAATCCCTTTCTACACTCTTATTATTTCTAATAATTTTTAGCTCCCCATTTCTGTTAAAATTAAGTTTAAATATCTTCACATTGTATATGAGAGACTACATGGTATTGTTCTAGCCAATTTTTCCAGCATCTCATGTCATTTTCTAATTTGTATTCTGTGTTTTAACCATTCTGATGTTTTTTGGTACATTAAACATCCATCTTTCTCTTTTATCCTAGGGCCTTCGAACATGCTATTTTGTTTGCCTACAACCATCCCCCCTTTTTTTCCCTATTGGGGATTGAACCTGGGGGCACATTACTACTGAATTACATCCTTACCCATTTATTATTTTATTTTTTATTTTATTTTGAGACAAGGTCACTAAGTTGCTGAGGCTGGCCTCAAACTTGCTATCCTGCCTGATCCTAGAAAACCCTTTCTTCCCCTCTTCATATAGTAAACTATTATTTATTTCTCAAGTCTAAGCTTAGATATCACTCCTTTCAGAAATCCTTCTGTGATCCTGTAAGTATAGGTTAAGGTTCCCTGCATTCTACTTTTCACTAACATTGTTCTTTTAGTTGTCTCTATTCTTTGCTGGACTATAAATTCCATGAAGGCAGAGAGTGTTATTGTACGAATCCAATCCTAAGATAAAACCACACTGTGATTTACACAATAGAAATTTAATATAAAGAATTTTAAAAGCTGGGCGTGGTGGCACACACCTTTAATCCCAGTACTTGGAAGGTTGAGACAGGAGGATCACAGGTGCAAGGACAGCCTCAGCAAGTAGTGAGACTCTCATCAACCTAGCGAGACCCTGTTTCAAAATAAAAATTAAAAATAGGGCTGGGAACGCCGGGCGTGGTGGTGCACGCTTGTAATCCCATTACTTTGGGAGGCGGAGACTGGAGGATCCGGGTTCGCGGCCAGTCTCAGCTCTCTTTCTCTCTCTCTCTCTCTCTCTCTCCCTGTCTCTCTCTCTCTACTTAGGGAGGCCCTCTGCAACTTCGTGAGACCCGGTTTCAAAATAAAGTATAAAAAAATAGGGCCGGGGGTGTAGCGCGGAGGTAGAACGCCCCTGCGTTCAATCCCCAGTACCGCAAAAAAACCAAAAAAAAAATAGGGCTAGGAATGTAGCTCAGAGGTAGAATGCCCCTGGGTTCAATCCCTAGTACCACAAAAAAAGAATTTTAAATTATGATAAAAGAGTAACTTAGTGGCGCACGCTTGTAATCCCAGTACTTTGGGAGGCAGAGACCTGAGGATCCGGGTTCGCGGCCAGCCTCAGCTTTCTCTGTCTCTTTCTCTCTCTCTCTCTCTCTCTCTCTCTCTCTCTCTCCTTAGTGAGGCCCTCCGCAACTTCGTGAGACCCGGTT
Organism: Glis glis; assembly: GCA_004027185.1. Taxonomy (NCBI): domain Eukaryota; kingdom Metazoa; phylum Chordata; class Mammalia; order Rodentia; family Gliridae; genus Glis; species Glis glis. The sequence goes on along the minus strand of PVJS01041993.1, from coordinate 2,777 downwards.
TCAAAATAAAGTATAAAAAATAGGGCCGGGAGCGTAGCACGGAGGTAGAACGCCCCTGCGTTTAATCCCTGGTACCGCAAAAAAAAAAAAAAAAAGAGTAACTTAACAAGACCCTGTTTCAAAATAAAAAGGGATGAGGATGTAGCTCAGAGATCTGCCTCTTGGTTCAATCTCTAGTATCCAAGAAAGAAAGAAAGAAAGAAAGAAAGAAAAAGAGAGAAAAGAAAGAAGAGGCACCTTTGGTCTGAGTTCCTAAGGAGATCATACATTAAAATGAGACCCTGTATCCCATCTGCAAAGCTAGAATTCAGATCTCATTCAAGAAGGTGAAGTGGAACCGGGCATAGTGGCACACGCTTGTAATCCTAGTACTTGGGAGGCTAAGACCGGGATTGCAGGTTCATGGCCAGCCTCAGCTACTTAGTGAGGCCCTCTGCAACTTAGTGAGACCCTGTTTCAAAATAAAGAATAAAGAAATAGGGCTGGGGGTGTAGCTCAGAGGTAGAATGCCCCTGGGTTCAATCCCCAGTACCACACACACACACACACACACACACACACACACACACACACACACAAAAGAAGGTGAAGTCGAACCTACTAAATAACAGAATCTACAGATTTTCTGGGCCAGAGAGGGACTGTAATACAAATAGGAAAAACAGGAAATAGGCGGGGTGAATGAACTGTGGCAGGCACATGAATGTGCAGTGAAAGTGGGCTCTGCTACAGGTAGGAGGCCTAGAGCACATGGTCTCCTATTGGGAAACTGTCATCCAGAGGATTGTTGGAGACGAGCCCAAGAAGAGGGTAAAGAGCAGAGGGAATCAGAGCACTGGTGTGGACAGGATGTTGGTATTGAGAGGGCTGAGGGAAGATTGTCCCCAGGGCACACTAGTGCTGTGAGATCTCCAAGGGATAGTGTGTTCTGGGTATGTGCCTGGATCAGCTCACCACCAGATGCCCTCATACCCACACTGCTGATCCACTGTGCGTAGTAGAGACTCAAGTAGAGCCCTCTTCCTTCTATTCAGAAAACTATCATTGTTGTCACTTAAGGGGAAAATGCTTATAGGAATTCCATTCACTATTGTAGAGCTTATATTGAAGAATGAATTTGGGATGAGTGATAACTGGGCATAGCTCCTTTGTCTACTTACCTTCCATACACATACTTCTGCACATATTTGGACTCCTTTTTTTTTGTGGTACTGGAGATTGAACCCAGGGGCATTCTACCTCTGAGCTACACCCCAGACCTATTTTATTTTTATTTTGAAACAGGGTCTCGCTAGGTTGATGAGAGTCTTACTACTTGCTGAGCCTGTCCTCAAATCTGTGATCCTCCTGTCTCAGCCTCTCCAAGTACTGGGATTACAAGTGTATGCTACCACGCCTGGCTTGGACTCTTTTTCTACAACAACAAAACAATTCTGTATTTTTATCTGACAAGATGTGCCTATACGTCTTGGAATTTAAGTTCTCACTTTTCCTCATTTTATATCATTCATTTTATATTAATTTTCGGAAATTTAGTCATGATACAATTGAATATTCTGTTACTTAAAGACCAAAATATAAAATTAACCTCTACTAACTTATATATAATTTTTTAATTGAAGAGAGAAGGAAATGGTTAGTTTATACAAATAAATCCACACATAACAAGGCATAAAGAAAATATCCAAAGCTACTACTGTTCTTGTTTTTATAATTGGTTATGAGATTGTAGTTGATATCTATGACTTCCTTCCTCTACCCATTCTACATTTCCTTTACCTTCAGCAATAATGATGGAGTGATCTAAACCTTTATTGTGAAGGGTCTGAGTCCTTAGTCATTCTGCCTTTAGTTGCTGTAGTTTTCCATTAACCTTTAATGATGGAGATACTAAGAAGTGATCCAGAGAGTCCTCTGGGTTCCAGACATGGTTCTTCTATGTGTTCATTGTTTGTAGTTACATGACTTTCCTTTGGTAATCAGGATTGATCATACATCCATGGATTTGCCCCTCTACCCCCCAATTTTTGATGGTTGGTTCAGTAACATAAATAGCCTAAAATATCTAGGCTGCAGTGTCATCTTCCAATTCAGTAGAACCATCGTTGTATCTCCTGTTGAAATCATTAACCTTGTAGAGACTAACATCTCCAAACCAGCAGATTTCAAAGTTGCCAGAATGGACAGCAGAGATTTTTCAGGTGAGTCAGTAGGTGTGTTGGTGAGAGGATCCACTTCCACTTGTACCTCTTGATTCTCAGACTGATCCATGTGTCTGTCTATGGCAGAGAAAGTATCATATAATGGTCTCTGGTACAGAGTATAAGCTTCATCCTGTAAGAAGAACCCCATTCTTTCAGAGTGTTGCCTTCCAGTTGACATTGTAATTGAGTCCTCAGCAACTTAGTGAGACTCTCAGCTACCTAGTTAGATTCTGTTTCAAAACAAAACAAAAACAAAAACAAAAAAAAAGGGCTGGGGATGTAGCTCAGAGGTAGAATGCCCCTGGGTTCAATCCCTAGTAACACACACACACACACACACACACACACACACACACACATACACACATACACACACCTACTGTACAGTAGGTGTCCTTTAGTGGGTCTTCATATGGGACAAATATTTTCAAAGTTTATGCCAATTTTTTTTGTGTGTGTATGGCACTCCGAGCTACACCCGCAGCCCTATTTTATTCTTTATTTTGAAACAGGTTTTCACTAAGTTGCAGAAGACCTCACAAGTAGCTGAGACTGGCTGCGAACCTGCGATCC
>PVJS01041992.1:5782-17807 GCA_004027185.1 Glis glis | reverse complement strand
TCTCCCATTCTGTCGGCTCTCTGTAGAGGTTCTTGATTGTTTCCTTTGCTGCACAAAAGCTCTTCAGTTTATGCAATCCCAAATATTGATCCTCATTTTAATTTCCTGTGCCTTTCCTTTGGGGTCTTGTTGAGGAAGTCTTCACCTGTGCCTATGTGTTGAAGTGTTGGACCTATGCCCTCTTCAAGTAGCTGCAAGGTCTCTGGTCTGATTTCTAGGTCTTTGATCCATCTTGAATTGACTCTTGAACAAGGTGAGAGAGTGGGGTTTATTCCTATTTTTCTGCATATGGTTATCCAGTTTTGCCAGCACCATTTGGTGAAGAGGCTATCTTTTTGCCAGTGGATGTTTTTAGCCCCTTTGTCAAAAATCAATTGGCTGTGTGTGGATTTGTTTTGAAGTCTTCTATTCTGCTCCATTGGTCTGTATCTGCTTTTGTGCCAATACCATGGTGTTTTTATTGCTATGGCTTTGTAGCATAGTTTGAAGTCGGGTATCGTGATGCCTCCTGCATGGTTCTTATTGCTGAGAACTATTTTGGCTATTCTGGGTTTTTTGTTGTTCCAAATGAATTTAAGGACAGATTTTTCCATGTCAGTGAAGAATGACTTTGGTAATTGAATGGGTATTGCATTGAATCTGTAGATCACTTTTGGAAGAATGGGCATTTTGATGATATTTATTCTGCCTACTCAAGAGCATGGGAGATCTTTCCATCTTCTAAGATCTTCAATTTTTTTCAGTGTTTTATAATTTTCCTTGTAGAGGTCTTTTACCTCCTTGGTTAGGTTTATTCCCAAGTATTTTATTGTTTTGGGGGATATCATGAGTGGAAATGTCTTCTGGATTTCTTTTTCAGTGGATTTATGGTTGGCATACAGAAAAGCTTCTGATTTATTTTTTATTTTTTTATTTTTTTAACATGCTTTTATTGGTGCATTGTAGTTTCACATCACAATGAATATCACTTTGATATTAACATACATGCACACAACTCTTAGTGTCCCCCACCGCCTCCTCCCCATATGGAGTACTGAGAATGATTGGTATATTCTCATATGTGCACATTGTTTATGATAGTAATTCCTTTGATTCACTTCTTTCTTGCCCTTCCCCTTCCCTTATACCACTTCCTTGCTCCACTGAGGGTTCTCCACTATTGTCTGGAGTCCCTTTTGTGTCCCCACTACTCCCTAGGTTACTCATATTAATGAAAACATATGACCCTTCTCTTTTTGTGATTGGCTAATCTCAACATAATGTTCTCCAGGTCCTTCCATTTTCTTGAAAATGATGTTATTTTGTTCTTTTTTATTGCTGAGTAGAATCCCATTGTGTGTATTTCCCATAATTTTGTAATCCATTCATCTGTTGATGAACACCTAGGTTGGTTCCATAATTTGGCCACTGTGAATTGTGCTGCTATGAACATGGGTATGCATATATTACTGTAGATTTCTAGTTTCAATCTCTTCGGTATGATACCCAGTAGTGGTATAGCCGGATCATATGGTGGATCCATTCCCAGTTTTCTGAGGAATCTCCACACGGATCTCCATAGCAGTTGAACTAGTTTGCAATCCCACCAACAGTGTAGAAGAGTCTCTATTTCCCCACATCCTTACCAATATTTGTTGTTGTTTGACTTCTTAATGATTGCCATTCTAATTGGGGTTAGATGAAATCTTAGAGTAGTTTTGATTTGCATGTCCCTGATTGCTAATGATGTTGAACATTTTTTTCATGTATCTATTGGCCATTTGTATCTCTTCTTTCGTGAAGTGTCTGTTCATTTCAATTGCCCACTTCTTGACCGTATTATTTGTTTTTTTAGTGTAAAGTATTTTAAGTTCTTTGTATATCCTAGATATTAGACCTCTGTCAGAGGGATAGCTTGCAAAGATCTTCTCTCATTCCATTGGAGTCTCCCAATATTATTTTGTTTGGAACTATTTGGGACATGATGTCCCAAAGAATTTGTTTTATGTATGTGGGTGCGCCCACATTTGGGGCATACATATTTACTATCATTATCTTCTTGTTGGATTGTTCCTTTTATTAGTAAGAAGTGACCCACTTGGTCTCTTCTGATGTGTTTAACTTAAAGTCTGTTTTGTGAAATATAAGCGTTGCTATATTTGTTTTCGATTTCCATTTGCATGGTATACCTTTTTCCATCCTTTCACCTTTAGTGTATTAGTATCTTTGACTAAAAGGTGAGTTTCTTGTAAGCAGCATATAATTGGGCTATGCTTTTTAATCCACATTGCCAGTCTATGCCAGTTGAGTCCTTTGACATTCAGAGTTATTATTGAGATATGATTTTTGTTTCCTATCATTTTGAGTTCCATTTTCTGTTTGCTGTAGTGACGAATCTCCTTGTTTAGTTGCCTACCTGATGGAGTTTACCTCTCCTGTGGTTCTGAAGATTGCTTGCTTTTCCTTCTTTGTGATTTATTTCTTTTAGGATTTTCTCTAGTGTTGGCTTGGTCCTCATGAATTCTTTAAGTGTTTGCTTATCATGGAACATTTTTATTTCTCCATAAATTTTAAATGATAGCTTTGCTGGATATATCAGGCTTGGTTGGAAGTTGTTTTCTTCCAGGGTCTGGAGTACTTCATACCAATCCCTCCTGGCATTCCTGACATGGGTTGAGAAGTCTGGGGTATTTTTATTGTTTTGTCCCTGTATGTCACCTGTTCTTTTGTTCTGGCTGCTTTTAAGATTCTTTCTTTGGCTTCTGTGTTATTCATTTTAATTATTACATGGCGTGGGGAGGTCCTTCTGTGGTCCTGTCTAACGGTGTTCTATATGTCTCCTGTATGTGAATGTCCAAATCTTTTTCTATATTTGGAAAATTCTCTGAAATTATTTCTTTGAAGAGGTTTCTGATACCCTTGCTTTGTGCTTCTAAACCTTCTTCAATGCATTTTATCCTTAGATTAGGACATCTTGTCTTGTATTTCTTGGATGGTCAGGGTGTGTTGTTGTAATATCTTCTGTATATCGTTGACTGTGTTTTCAGTATTGAATGAACTGTCTTCCGGAGTGATACCCTGTTTTCCATGTGGTCGAGCCTGCTAGAGTTGGTTTCTATTGCAGTCTTTAATTTGTTTATTGACTCCATTTCGTTCAGAGATTCTTTCTGATTCTTTCTTAGAGCCTCAATTTCCTCCTTCATCACCTCTATGCTTTCTTTGAGGCCTTTCATCATTCTGAAGATCAAAATTCGGAATTCTCTGTCTTGTATTTCTTGCAAGTCAGTATCAGGAATGTCACTTGTTGATGCATTGTGAGTGTTTCTTGTTTCCTCACTGTTCTTCATTATTGTATTTTCTGTATTTTCAATTTTGTGTTTCTGTTGCCTCCGCATCATCTTCCTTTCTGAGTATAAGAACTCTTGATGGTCCCCGTAGACGCAATTGGGTCAGGATGCTGCAGGCTGTGGTTCCCTCTCGTCTAGTTGACTGGGGCGTAGTATATGTGGGGGGGGGGGAGTACACGTCTCTGGAGCTCCGGTGGTGGCTCATGAGGCACACTTCAAGGTGCGATGTTGGGTGTGGGCTCCCAAGTTCGGGTGTCGGTGCCAGAAGGTGCACGGTCTACGAGGCCTAGGTGCTGTGGATTGCCCGGGCCCGAAGGGATGTGCGTGGGCTCTGGGTCTTGGGTGGTATCGCTGAGGGTGCCCGGGCTCCCATGTGCAGCACTGAGGATCACGTGGGCCTGAAGGGGGTGCAGGCTCCAGGTCTCGGGTGACGGCGCATGGGGGTGCACGTACACTGAGGAGCAGTGCAGAAGAACGCATGCAGGCCCAAGGGAGGAGAGCGGAGGGTTGCGTGGGTTGCAGCAATGGGGGCGTGCCAGGCGGGAGGCGCTGCTCCGATGGTCGCATGATCCAAGATGGTGGTGCTGGGGGTGCACCAAGTCGGTGGCGCGGGTGTTGGGGATTGCGTGGGCTCGTAGCACGGTGTGGCTCTGGCAGGAGCACACGCTAGGGCAGCCTTTGAAGGGTATTCACGATCTGCTCTTGGGTGGCCCCACCACTCACAGAATTCTGCTCCAGTTTGCTGATGGATGGGGGAGGGAGCTATTAGCCCCAGCTGTAGGGTCCAGGGGAAGATGGTTCCTTTCCGATCCTGCCGACATGGGTTTGCAGTGTTCTGTGGGTTTCTGTTGCTGGTAGACTCTGTGTCTGTGTAGTAATACTCAGGTTACTGGATATTGGGTTTTGGTTCTTCCATGGATGTGTGATGTTGTTCAGTTTTGAGCCCCCGAGGCGATTTTGAGACAGGCTCATTTAGGGACCCTTATTCCGACGCCATCTTGGATCTTCTCCCCAAGCTTCTAATTTTTTGTTTGTTTGTTTGTTTTTGTGGTACTGGGGATTGAACCCAGGGATGTTCTACCTCCATGCTACACCCCCGGCCCTATTTTTTTATACTTTATTTTGAAACCAGGTCTCATGAAGTTGCAGAGGGCCTCACTAGGTAGAGAGAGAGAGAGAGAGAGAGAGAGACAGGGGGAGAGAGAGAGAGAGCGAGCTGAGGCTGGCCGCGAACTGGGGATCCTCTGGTCTCCGCCTCCCAAAGTACTGGGATTACAAGCATGCGCCACCATGCCCGGCTTAAGCTTCTGATTTTTTAAGATTGATTTTGTATCCAGACACTTTGGTGAATTTGTTGATCAGTTCTATGAGCCTTTTAGTTGAGTTTGTTGGAATTTCTAAGTATAATATCATGTTATCTGCAAATAGAAATAGTTTCAGTTCCTCTTTTCCTATTTGTACTCCTTTTATTTCCTTTTCTTGCCTTATTGCTCTGGCTAGAGTCTCAAATACTATCTTGAAAGTGAATGGTGACAGAGGACATCCTTGTCTTGTTCCTGTTTTTAATGAAAAGTCTCATAGTTTTTCCCCATTCAACATGATATTGGCTGTGAGCCTAATATATATTGTCTTTATGATGTTGAGGTATGTTCCTTCTATTCCGATTCTCTGCAGTGTTCTTATGATGAGTGGGTGTTGGATTTTGTCAAATGCTTTTTCAGCATCTGTTGAAATGATCATCTGATTTTTGTCTTTAGTTCTGTTTATGTGGTGGATTACATGGATTCTTTTTCATATGTTGAACCAGCCTTGCATCCCTGGGATGAACCCGACTTGGTCATGATGATTTTCGTGATGTGGTTTAGAATGCACATTCCTAGTATTTTGTTTAGAAGTTTTGCGTCTAAGTTCATCAACGATATAGGTCTGTGGTTTTCTTTCCTTGAGCTGTGTTTATTTGGCTTTGGTATTAATGTGATATTGGCTTCATAGAATATATTTGAGAGAGTCCCATTTCCTTCTATTTCATGGAATAGATTGAGGAGTACTGGGATTAGTTCTTCTGTAAAGGTTTTATAAAATTCATCTGGGAAACCATCTGGACCTGGGCTTTTCTTTGATGTAGGTTCTTTATTGCTGCTAAAATCTCTGATTACTATTGGTCAATTTAAATTTTCTATATCTTCTTGATTCAACTAAGAAGGTTGTACGTGTCTAGAAATTTGTCAATTTCTTCTAGGTTTTCCATTTTGTTGGAGTATAGTTTTTCAAAGTAGTTTCTGATAATCCTCTGGATTTCCATGCTGTCAGTGGTAATATCACCTTTTTCATCTCTTATTTTAGTAATTTGGGTTGATTCACACTTTCTTTTGGTTAGGTTGGCTAGTGGTTTATCTATCTTGCTTATTTTTTCAAGGAACCAGCTTTGGGTTTTATTGATTTTTTGTAGCTTTTTTATTCTCTACTTCATTGATTTCTGCTCTGATTTTAATAATTTCCTGTATTCTACTGTCTTTGGGGTTAGACTGTTCCTGTTTTTCAAGGGCTTTGAGGTGTGTCATTAGGTTATTTATTTAGTGATTTTCTGTTCTTCTTATGTAGGCACTCAGTGCTATGAATTTTCCTCTTAATACTGCCTTTAGGGTGTCCCAGAGATTTTGATATGTTGTGTCTCTGTTTCCATTTGTTTCTAGGAATTCCTTAATTTCTCCCCTTATTTCTTCTCTGACCCATTCGTCATTTACTAGTGTGGTGTTCAGTCTCCACGTGTTTATGAGGTTTCTCTGGGTCTTCTTATAGTTGATTTCTAGTTTCTTTACATTATGGTCTGAAAAGACGCAGGAGATTATGCCACATTTTTTGAACTTGCTAGTACTCACTTTTGTGGCCTAGCATATGGTCTATTTTAGAGAAGGTTCTATGAGCAGCTGAAAAAAAATGTGAATTCAGCTGTAGTTGTGTGGAATATTCTGTATGTGTCTACTAGATCCATTTCGTTTATGGTATTCCTTAGCTCTGAGGCATCTTTATTGACCTTTTGTCTTGAAGATCGATCTAGTGGTGTGAGAGGTGTGTTTAAGTCTCCCAATATTATTGTATTGGTATCTATGTGTGATTTAATGTCACGAAGAGTTTCTTTTATGAAAGTGGTTACACCTATGTTTGGGGCATAAATGTTGACTATTGTTATATCCTCTTGCTGGATTATTCCTTTTACCAATAAGAAATGAACTTTGTCTCTTCTGATAAGTTTAGGTTTGACGTCTAATTTGTTTGATACCATAATTGCTACTCCTGCTTGTTTTCGAGTTCTGTTAGCGTGGATTACCTTGCTCCATCCCTTCACCTTTAGTTTGTGTGTATCTTTACTTGTAAGGTTTGTTTCTTGCAGGCAGCATATAGATGGATTGTGATTTTTAATCCATTTTGCCACCTTATGTCTTTTGATTGGGGAGTTGAGGCCATTTATATTCAGCGTGATTATTGAGAGATGGGTTTTAATTCCTAACATTTTGAGATTCAATTTCTGTTTGAGGTAGTGTCTGTTCTTTGCCTAGTTGATTGTTTATGAAAATCACTGTTTCTCTGGTTCTGGCATTTCCTTATTATTTCTTCTTTGTAATTAATCTCCTTGAGTATTTTCTCTAGTGCTAGTTTGGAAGACATAGTCTTTCAGCTTCTGTTTGTCATGGAAGGTTTTTATTTCCCCATCAAATTTGATAGATATCTTTGCTGGGTAGATAAATCTTGGCTGGAAGTTGTTGTCTTCCAGAGTTTGGAATATGTCGCTCCAGGCCCTCCTGGCTTTCATGACTTGGTTTGGAAGGTCAGGAGTGATTCTTATTGGTTTTCCTCTGAATGTTACTTGGTCTTTTACTCTCTCTGCCTTTAAGATTCTCTCCTTGACTTTACATTAGTCAATTTGATTATTATGTGGCGTGGTGAACCTCTTCTCTGATCTTGTCTATTAGGGCTTCTCTATGTTTCTTGTACCTGTGTGTTGACCTGTCTTTCTATGTTTGGAAAATTTTCTATTATAACTTCTCTGAATAGATTATTGATTCCTTTGGTTTCAGCTTCTATTCCCTCTTCTATACGTAGTATTCTTAGGTTTGCTCTTTTAAGACTGGCTGAGATCTCTTCAATGTCCAATTCATGCTGTCCAACTGTTTTCTAATTTATATACTGTGCATTCATTTTTGGAGAGATCATCTTTTATGAGTGAGATTATGTTTTCCATGTGGTCTAATCTATTGTTGATGGTCTGTAGTGATACCTTCATTTCAATTATTGCATCCTTCATTTCCTTCAGATCTTTTTGATTCCTATTCAGGGTGTCAGATTTTTTGTTTATTTGATCCTTCATTACTTTCCGGCTCTCTCTGAATTCTTTTAAGAAATCCTGTATCATTTCTACTATTAATGTTCTCTATTGTCCTTCTGGCAATCTTTGCACTTCTGTGTTGGCGGGTTCTGTTGTTGTGGGATTGTGGGGGCTCATTGTTTCTTTGCTATTCTTCCTTTTCATGATTTCAGGTTTCTTAGGTTTATGTCTTTGTTGCTTTTGGTAGCTCTTTCTCTCTCTCTCACTCTAGGTTTTCTATGTCTAATCTCTTTTCCTTTATAGTTTCTTATTCTGGAGGTAGATAGTTGCTACTAGGTGAGCCTTAAAGGTGAATAGCCTTTACTGAATGGTCATTCTCACTTGCTTGGTATAATTGCAGGCCCAATTCTTGGTCTCCTTCAGTGATTGGGACCCTTAGCTGGTGCCTCTTTCTACCTGTGCAGGCGACCAGTGCCACTATTCCCCCTCTCACTGCAAGCATGGATCTCCGCAGTCTCCACTTGGGCTCTCCGTATGTCTCTCTCTGTCTATTCCTACAGCAGGTGTCACCAACAGGGTGCTCCGGGCTTGTGTCTCTCTTTGCCTACAGAAGCAGTGGATGTCACTTTGACCCAATTCTTTGCAAAGACAGAACTCCATGTTTTCCACAGTGAGGGCTGGTTTGGTCCAATTTTCCCCATGTACCACAACTGTTTGTCCTGTGGTGATCCCTGGGGACTCTATAAGGGTGCTGCGACCCATGGGCAGTAAGTCTGTCCCACCCAAATGTCACCAGGGACTGTTTGCTTATCCATGCATCTACTGCATCCCACAGCAGACCCCACTCCCACCTCTGCCAGGGCAATCCGCACGGTCTCAGGCCCCGTGAGTCCCCGTGGCAGTGCTGGGTGTTCTCCCCTAGGGGCGGCCTGTTGACTTACGGTCTAGTTGAGCTCTGCTCTTAATCCCTAGGGGAGGGGGTGGGCTCAGCAGCTGCTGCAGGTTCTGGTCAGGCCTCTGAGCACTGGGGACTCTGCTGAGCGAGGATCGAACTGCTGCTCACTTTTGGCACTGATGCTCTGCAGTTTCTGGTTTTACAACAGGTCCCTGGCTTCTTTATTGGTGGCCTGCAGAAGTCACAATGCCAGTAGTAACTGGCACGGTCTGACCAAGGTCTGGGGGTGTAGCCTGGAGGTAGAATGTTCCTGAGTTCAGTCCCTAGTACTACCAACCAACCAACCCAACCAAACCAAAGAAGCAAACAAAAAAAAAACCCATTTCCTCCATATTTCTCCTTAAATTCATGGTACCACTTGTAAAATCTGTTTTTGAAAAATTTGTACTTTATATAACTTTCTCAACTGTAGTGAAGCAAAAAGAGGATATGTACCAAATTGATGTTAGTACTTGTGGTAAACATACCTCAAAATAGACAAGGACATTCACTTCAACTACAGACTTTAAAATACTCACATGCTTTAAGTTCACATGCCAGTTTCTGGCTACATGGTAGCCATATGCTATAGTCATACATTTTTATCTGTATAAAGAAAGCAGGCAATGATGTTGTTGATGATGATGATGATGATTCTGTGAGGAAATAATAATTCTCCAAATAAATTCAAGAGAAATGTGACCAGTTTTACTCATGTTAACATTGGGTACTAATTTGTCTTCTAAGGCTCTTTATTGATTTAAAGCTGTGTAATAGTGGTGATAATTTCCTTGTTCTACCCACTGTAGCATTCATAGTTGTACTATTCATCACCAACATGGTAGCCATGAGGCTTTTAAATTCAAATTTAAATGTAAATTAACTAAAGTAAAATAAAGTAAATGCACTTCTTATACCACATTAGCTACATTTCAAGGGCTACTATAGCCACACATGGCCACCATATTGGATAGCACAGATTTAGAACTTTTTTTTTCTGCAGTACTGGGAATAGAACCTAGGGCCCTGGACTTGGCATTCTACCACTGAGCTACCCTCCCAGCCCCAGATCTAAAATGATTCTATCATCACAGAATGCTCTATTAGACACTGCTGGATGCTGTTGGATTTATATTGTCAAATCTCAAGACGTGTTGGTCAAATGACTCACTATTCAAATTTATTTGGGTGTATGGTAAATGGAAGTAATTTACTTACTATTGAGAAAGCCAAATAAACAGATTCCTGGAAACTGATGCCTGAAATAAGCTTTGTAGGGGCCTTAGACAGTACTGCCCTAGATCCAACCAAGAAAATCCTGCTCCGGGTCTTGCATTTTTAGAGCCCAGCAATCTAAATCTTCTCCCCATATGGTGAAAAAATCTCCAGGGCCAGTTCCCAGCAGCTTCTTACTCTGGCCCATGTCTACAGGCCCCAGGACCCTGACACCCTCTTACCAAAATTCCCAAGCTCATTTCCAGGACCTGGGGTACCCTCTTCCCAGAATTACTCTCTTACTGGAGGACCAAAACAACTGTTATGTGCACTTCTGAGGGGCAGTCAGAGGGCGGCTGCTGGAAGGGGCGGGTAGAGCTCGTTCCAGTGGTCTGGGGTATCCACAGGTGCGCAGGACAACCCCTGTTGTTGAACAGAGCTGCAAACAGGAAGCAAGGTGGGTGGAGGTGTACAGGCCAGGGGCTCAGGTCTGACCATCGCCTACCTGCCAATGTTTCAGGGTGGAACTCCAAGGTTATCTGAAAATTCTGCGTACAAACCTGGTCTTCCATGTTGTTACACAGGTATATTTTTCAAGGTAGAACAAACCTCATTTTATGTGGTAGCTTGATATGTTCCCTGTAAAATATAAACATAGAGTCTATGAGTCCTGGGCTTGCAAACGTTAGTGCGGGGTCAGCCTTCTTAGGGCAATAGACTCGGGGGTCTAGGCAGGTTTTCTTACAATGGTTTCAACTTTAGCATCTAAAGTATCTTTGGACTCTGGGAAATTTTTCTTTTAAAAGGCTGCCATCCCAGAGACTCTTTTGCAGGCCCCACAGCTGTTGCTGCTGAAGGCCCAACACAGCTTCGGAGTCCACTTCATTGGAGAGGAGCCAGTTTCCTGGCTCTGGTGTACTGGCGACAAATGAGACCACCCTAGTAAGGTGGGAAGTCGATGGATCCCTGTCCTCATACTTGTTTAGGGCACTTTCCCCCTCTGCTTGCAGGAAGGAAATTCGGTCCTCCTCCTGCCCCTGTCTCCATCCTCCTGGCGGGGCGCCTCGGGAGCGCACTGGGGGTATTGTCTGCAAGGCGGCGGCGAAGGGAAACAGGCGCAGGGAGAGCAGCCACCGCGGCTGGAGCTGGGGCGAGAACTTTCTCCCGGCCGGCGCGCGGTCCTCGGTGCGCCCCGAGAGTGGGGCCGGGGCGCGCACAGGTGGGCGGCGGCTCCTCCGGGGGCGGGGCGGGGCGGGGCGGGGCGCGCCGGGGGCGTGGCCGGGCGGACCAGGGGGCGTGGCCTGGACCAGAGGGCGTGGCCTGGGCGTGGCCGGGCGGGCCGGGGAGGCGGGGCGGGGCGCAGGAGGCGGCGCTCCGCGCGCGGCGCTGGGACCCGGCGGCCGTGACCCCGCGCGGCTCCCCCGAGGCCGAGCGCGGCCGCAGCGGACAAAGGAGCATGCCGGCACGGAGGAGGGCCGGTCCGGCGGCGGCCACGAGGCTCCGGGCGCCGCGGGGCCCGGCCCGCGCCCCCGCCCGCGCCGCCCGCTAGGCCCGCAGGCCCGGCCGCAGCATGGAGCCGCCGCTGCTGCTGCCCCTCGCGCTGCTCGCCGTGCTGGGCGGAGGAGGCGGCGGCGGGGCCGCGGCGCTGCCCCCCGGCTGCAAGCACGACGGGCGGCCCCGAGGGAGCGGCAGGGCGGCGGGCGCCGCCGAGGGCAAGGTGGTGTGCAGCAGCCTGGAGCTCGCGCAGGTCCTGCCCCCGGACACGCTGCCCAACCGCACGGTCACCCTGTGAGTAGCCGCGGCGCCCCGCGCCTCCCTCGCCCGGGCTCGCCTCCCCGCCGCTCTCCGCGCAACTTTGGAGCGGGGTCCTGCGGCGTCCGCGCGCCTTTGTGTGGTCGGAGCTGCAGGCCGGGGTGGTGCTGGGGGAGCCCTGGGTGTGCTTGGCCGTGGGTGCAGGGAATCGGCCTCCCCGCCGCCTCCCGGGCTCGGGGGAGTTGGCAACGTAAAGTTTTCGGGTTCCCGGGCGCGCCCCGCGCCATCCCGGGCGCTGCGCCGCTGTGGCTGCGCGGTGCCACGTGAGGATGCAAGTAAACACGCGGGCGGCGGAGTTAAAGCTCATTCATCCAGGGCTGCGGCTTGCAGAGAGCAGTGCTCGGTCAGAAGAGGTCGGCCTGCCCCGGCAAATCAAGTTACACCCAGATACCCAGATGGTAGTTTGCAGAACAC
>PVJS01041991.1:0-17708 GCA_004027185.1 Glis glis | reverse complement strand
GCTCTCTCTCTCTCTCTCTCTCTCTCTCTCCCTGTCTCTCTCTCTCTCTCTCTACTTAGTGAGGCCCTCCGCAACTTCGTGAGATCTGGTTTCAAAATAAAGCATAAAAAATAGGGCCGGGGTTGGAGCGCAGAGGTAGAACGCCCCTGGGTTCAATCCCTGGTACCGCAAAAAAAAAAAGAATTTTTTTTTGTTTTGAGACAGGGTCTCACTAAGTTGCCCAGGCTGGCCTTGAACTTGCAATCCTCCTGCCTCATGAATAGCTGGGATTACAGGTGTGTGTCTTGGTGCCTGGTGTGTATTTAGTTCTTTGCAGTTTTTTTTTTAATCACATGTAGATTTGTGTGATGTCACCACAATCCTCAGAGACAAAGTAGTTTCATCACAGGATGCCTCAGCTACCCTGTTAAAGCTAGTCATCTCCCTCCCTACACTTTATTAAATTGTAATATATCTCTACAACTTATGGCAGAGCTTAATATAGAGTATTTGAAGACTATTTGTTAAATGAATAAAGTTAATAAATTTTAATTTATTAAAACTGAAATCCATTAAAATAACAACGTACCACAATTAAAGAAGATTTATCCTAGAAATTCATGGGAAGAAATTTATCGAAACAATGTCCCATTATAATTCTTGAAAAAATAAAAATTAATAATCCATAAAAAGCCATAATTAGAATTTTGTGACATTTTCAAAATACACATATTTCCCCCAAACTACAAGACTACTCTTACTTACTAATGGTATGGGGATGCACCTTAAAAGAGAAGCAAATATTAATTCCATGATAAAACATGAGTCAGTCCTTTGAACAAGGATGACGGCTGTCACCATTATTATTCTATTTTGTTTCTGGCCACATGGATAAAATATGAAAAAGAAGTAAGAAAAAAGAAGGCTTGATATGAAGGGATTGCCAGTCCTCTCCAGACAGTGACCACCAGGAACACCCGTGGCCGGGCAATTTGGGTTTATTACTCACTGCCGCATGAGAGAAGAGCTTGTTGGAGAATAAAGTAAATGGAGAATTGTGGGTGTCTGCGGATCAAGATATTAGAAAGAACTTATCATATCATTTGGGTTTGTGTTAAGTAATTTGGGGGGAGGGTTTAAGGAACCAGGGTTTATGTCTGGATAAGATGCTATCATGAAGTGGGAGTAGCCCTATGATTGGGTATCTTCTTTTTTTTTTTTTTTGGTACTGGGGATTGAAACCAGGGGCATTCTATTTCCAAGCTATACCCTCAGCCATCTTTAAAAATTTTTTGTTTTGAAATAGGTTGCTGAGGTTGCTAGGTCACTGGGGCTGTCCTTGAAATCTGGGATCCTCCTGTCTCAGTCTTTCAGGTACTGGGATTACAGGTGTACATCACCATGCCAGCCTTGATTGGGTATCTTAATAAATCTTATCTAAAAGGATAAGAGACTAGACCCAGGCTTGAACTGTAACTGGTAAAAGTATAACAATCACACAGCTTAGCCAAAATCAGGACATATTTGGTATTTTGTGGTTTGGACATTGTTCATGTTTTGTCTGAATTCAGACATGATTACAGAGTTGTCTTGTTTTCTTCTGGATTTATGATGGGTACAGGGTAGCTTTGTCTGATGTTGATATTCTGTGAAATTGCTTTTAAGTAATGAAAGAGCACTGAGGCCTGGCTTTTCTTTATCTCAAGACAATTGTCATTATTTGTCGAAAAATTACCTATAATACTCGTTTAATATTTATCAAGAGTATTATTCAGTAATATTTGTATAGAAGTAAAAATTAAGCTATATATATTAGTAGCTCACTTTAAAATGAATGAAAAACAGACTTTTTTTTTTATAATAGAAACCACATATAACCCAGGATTTTAAACTTAGCAAGATATGTCAAGGAACTTTAGATAGAAAAAACAAAAAGTTTATCATCATACATAGAAGATAACCCAAACATCTAGCTTTTTGTTTTGTTCTGTTTTGTTTTGTTTGTGTGTATGTGGTCCTGGGGATTGAATCCAGGAGCATTCTACCTTTGAACTACACCCCTAACCCTTCTTTATTATTTGTTTTGAAACAGGCTCTCACTAGGCTGCTGAGAGTCCTGTTACATTGCTGAGTCTGTCCTTGAACCTGTGATCTTCCTGTCTCAGCCTCCCAAGTACGGGGATTACAGGCATGCACCACCACACCAGACTTAGATATGTTTTTTAAAAAATATATTTATTTTACATATTTTGAAATACCCCAACTGCTTTGTAAATGTGTCTTCCCTACCCCTCCTATCACTGTATCAGAATGCCCAAGAGGAAAGGGAAGCTATGATAGCATGTATTATTTCCCAAGTATATTGTAGGGTTAGTCTATCAGGTTGAAAAGAAACGAGAAAAGCTAGTGAGACACCAACTCTTTGTGAGCAAATAATTTCTAAGAAACTAACTCTAAGGTGAATCTAAGAATTCATCTCCTAAAAATGTGTAGCATGTCATGGGGAGAGAGTCATAAACTGTAACTGACTCATTATTTTGTCAAACCACAATGTTTTAATGATAGGGAAAATTTTTTCCTTCATCTTTATTTATAAATCAGGATATAAAAAAAGTAGGTTGAGAAAAGACAAAAATGGAGAATTATTTTGCCAAATTATAACAGAAGATTCATCTCTAACACAAAAGCTTATATATTTCCCTCATTCTGTGGGAGGCAGAAAGACACCTGTAGAAATCAGAAAGACACCTGGCTGCAGTCCTTCTCTTCAACTGAATAGGCCGAGGGACCTGGGGCAAAAATTTTTTAAGTTCCCTGAGTCTCAGTTTCCTCATCTGGAATTACACTCTTACAAATGATGAAATGAGTTAATATATTAAATCAAGAACTACAGAAACTACCTTAGTATTTGACACATTGCAGGTTCTCAGAAAAAAAGAAGCAAAATGAAGAGTGTAAGTGCGCGCACACACACGCGCTATTGATGATTTCCCAAACATATCATATATCCTTTCCACCTATTTTCTCCTGAGATTGGTTTATTTAGAAGCAAGAGGAATTTAGGTTATAATTCTGAACAAATATCTGACATTAATCATTGCGAACCCTCAGCCTAACTCTGAATGCAGTAAAAGTTCAGTACCTGACTTACAGTGGTAAACTAAGAGAAGAAAAAAATAAAAGACGTTTAGACAACCACCTTTTCTGAGGTTCTTTACTGTTAGGCCATGTTGCTTTCCACTCTTCCAGGCAAAGATACCTTTGTGCTCTGCGCTCACCTCTGACCTTGACATTCCTCTTAATCTGCCTGTTGGGATCCCATGGTTGGCACACTGGTATTTCTTCACTGAAACACTGGGACAGAAATGTGACTCCAGTACATCCTACCTAGCTCTCATAGAAAACCTTGATTAACCCTACCTGAGAATTGCCTGCCTGGGTCACCTTGTGAAACTACTGGGCTGTTCCTTCAAGCCCTGGGTATTCCTCAGTTGGCCAGAGAGGTCTTCAATGCGTGGTTCCTTAAGGGGTGGCATCCTCAGCACTCTCCTCCCGGGACTGCCTAGGACTTACCTGAGGCTAGGAAGCATACCGTGAAAGGCAGACTTGCAATTTTCCCTCTGTCTGGTGACTTGCCTCTGCTCCTTGACATTACTGCCTTCCTTCCCCCTGGGCTGGCCCTGTCTGCGTCGGACTTAGTGGTGCCTTCTCTTATCTCTGTGTTCCTCCAAAGCTGAACACCAAAGACATTTACAAACTTGACTGGGAATGAACTTGTAGCCACTAAGCTGAAGTCTCTTGCGAGCCAAATCATTATTTAATCATGTTGGTGGATGTGGAAGAAAAGAGCAAAACCACTTAAATATGGACCATAATAGTCCCTGACTTCACCTCTCCTTGTGAGAAATAATCACTCTTTCCTGTGACACATACAGTAAGTCAGAAGATTGCCATTTACTGTTCTTGCTTTTAGCGGATTCCTCATCATTATATATGGCGTTCCATCCATCATCCCCAAATTGGATTCCATTGACAGGTAGGCTATAAATTCATCTTGGAAAAAATATTCCTTTTCTGGCATGTGTATATAATATATGGATACATACAATTTAATTCAGCCTTAATTATAATATTCAGTCCCTCATAACTTGTGTTTTCATCCTGTCTACACTTTTTTTTAAATGTTCAAAAAGTATATGGATTCGTGGCTTTCCCCCTATTCTACAGTTTTTGAATTAAGAATTTTAAAACTGGTGAACTAGTTTTGTCTAAATCTATAAATAGTGCTGAATCTTCTTTAGAAATGTTAATTCATTTTTGAAAGATTAATATTAAATATAGTAGGAATAGAGTATTTTTTTAGTTGTCAAAATTATGATAAGAAGCCAGATACAGTGGTGTACACCTGTAATCCCAGTACTTGGGAGTCTGAGAAAGGAGGGTCTCAGGTTCGAGGCCAGCCTCAGAAGCTTAGTGGGCCTTCAGCAACTTAGTGAGACCCTATTTCAAAATAAAAAATAAAATAGGGCTGGGAGTGTATCTCAGAGTTAGAATGCCCCTAGGTTTAATCCCCAGTAACACACACACACACACACACACACACACACACACAACTGAGGATGTAGCTTAGAGTTAGAATGTCCCTGGGTTCAATCCCCAGCACCACAAACAAACAAACATAGTAGGAAAAATATTTTTTATTGTTAAAATTATAAGACCATTACTAACTTATCTGTATGAATGTAAAGGTTCTTTAGTGCTAGAAAAGTTCTATACTATTAATATATGGCAGCTATCATTGCTAAGCATTTTATAAACATTACAATTATCTTTGCATCAACCCAACAAAGTAGATATTATTTTACCTATTTTTAAAATATATGATATATCTAGACAAAAATGTGAAATAATTTTTTCAAAGTTACACAACCAATTAGTGACAGAACTGAGATCCAAAATGATAGACTACATTCCCTTTTAACATAATGAGACATGAACTTTCCACCCTTCTAGGATGTGATAGGCAATTATTTGGCCAAGTTTCCATAAATACCAAATTAAGCTCATGTAGCAGACACCAATTCCTCATATCCAGATATGCAAGAACAGTACCTTCTCTATGAATTACAGAAACTGAATTTCTGAGTGCAAACCTCATTCTTCTCAATCCTTCTAGACTCCTCTCATCCTCATGTCCCAAGAGTGCAGGATGCGCTAGGTAATCTACCACAGGCCCTGAGGCAGGGGCTTTTTGTAAGACTGCCACTGGTCAGTCTAGACACACTTTGTATCGGTTCCTCTTGGGGGGCTCGCCACCTCCTTGGAATTGCTGCCTTGCATGCGGGCCCTCAGAACTCTCTCCTCTCCACATTCCTGGCCCTGTCTTTTGGACCTGGAGAAAGTGAGGGGGTGGGGCTGGCAATCACCTGCTCTCCCCACTTCTCCAGTAGCTCTGTCTGTACCTGGGAATCCCACTCTTCATTTACCACACCAAACTTTCTCCCTTCACAGAAACGTGCAGACCTTTAGAGAATAAAACCACAATGGCTGGTGTTCCAGACTTCACACAGATCTCAATCCTTCCCTGAGGCAATGAAGGTTGGGGCCAACCGAGCTTCTTGAATGGGAGAATATGAGTGGTAAAGGAAATAAGGAGAAAATATAGGTTGAAATCTCAAAACATCATCAAACCCTACAAATATTTAGGAAATATGAGAATTGTCATAAAGTCTGAAGGGGCATGGGAGTGGGTTAGAGGGTGCCAAATAAATAAAATAAATTCTCCCTATCTTCAGAAGCTCACAATCTACTAATAGTTGTGATAAAAGAAGAAGAAAGGAAGAAAGAAAACAAAACAAAACAGAGTTGACCTTCTGTTTTTATGGGTTCCCCATCTATAGTTTCTGGTGTCCATGAATGGAAAATATGGACACAAAATAATTGCCTTCCTTTAATTCTAGTACTTAAGAGGCTGAGACAGGAGGATCACAGGTTCAAAGCCAGCCTCAGCAACTTAGTGAGGCCCTCAGTAACTTAGCAAGACCCTATTTCAAAACAAAGTAGGACAGGGAGTGGAGCTCAGAGATAGAATGCCCCTGGGTTCAATCTCCAGTACCAAAAGAAAAAATTACCTTTCCTGATCATATGCAGATCTTTTTTCTTCTCATTATTCCCTAAACAATACAATTATTTACACAGCATTTTATTGTATTAAGTATTATAAGTAATCTAGATATAGTTGAAAGTATGTGGGAGGATTTGTGCAGGTTTTATGCAAATACTAGGTCATTTTATATGAGGGACTTGAGCATCTGCTCATTTGGATATCCACAGAGGGTCCTAGAACCAATTCTCAGTAGATACTGAGGAATGACTAATAACTTCTATGAAAATATCAGAGAACAACAAAGCCAAAGTATGCAATAGAAATTCAGAGAGAGGAATTAGAGCTGAAAGCATAAGAATATTAAAATATTTAAATGATACCTACTGCCAAATTAATTAGATACTACCAATGCAACTCAAAAATACTAAGCATCTACTATATACCAAACACTCTTGTAAGTACCAGGAACACAAAGAAGGAACATAATTTTACCCTACAAACAGAGGGAGTGATGATGGGGAGGAGAAGAAAGTGAGATATTTAAGAATGCATTTTGAAGGATGTGATTTTGAGCTGGGTATTAAAGAAAGAGTAGAATTTTGCAGTAGAATCATAATTGTAGAGAATACTATGTGCAAAAATAATGATAGAATTGATCTAGTTTGGGGATTCTCACCAAGCTTCAAAGTGAGTCTTATCAGTAAAATCAAACAGCATAAGAAGAGAGAAGGGATCTTTTTTCCTCTCTTCATCACTACACCTTGGCTAATTGACTTGCCACTACTCCACCTATCTGCTCTCTGTGTACTGACCTCTATAAGCAACAGGGCTCCATGTCCTTTTGGGGAGGATGAACATTTGCTGAATCATTTGGCTTGATAGTGTGTAGGAGTAGAATTTACCCCTCTGAAATTCACACATTTGGTGCCTGCAACATGGACAAACACTATGACAGGGATCATTATTGAAGTTTAAAACATCATCCATACATTTCCTAATTGATTTAAATTTCTTTCTCTCTCTGGGGAAAGCCAGCTACTATGTCATCTGGACACTCCAACAGCCTGTAGAGAGGCTACTAATATCTAGAATATTGAACCAGAAGCAAACTAAAGTCCTGCCCTTTTATTGTATCTTCTAGAAGACTCAATTTCTGATTTTAGCCAGAGCCTTTAGGTAATTTTTTGGGAGGGAGGAGCGGTACTGGGGATTGAACCCAGGGGCATTCTACCTCTGAGTTACACTCCTAGCCCTTTTTAAATTTTTATTTTGAAACAGTCTTGCTAAGTTGCTGAGGTTGGCCTTGAACCTGTGATCCTTATTTCTCAGCCTCCCAAGTACTGAAATTATAGGCGTGTGCCACTATGTCCAGAGTCTTTAGGCAATTTTAAGGAAGAAGCAGGAAGCCCTGTGAATGACAAGTGGTAGCTGGCATCTAAGATATCCCTTAGTGACCCCACCTCCTGGTATTTATGTATTTGTGTAATTCTCTCCCTTTGAGTGCAGATTGTATCCACTGACTTGCTTCTAACTAGTTAAATATGAAGAAAGAGGTGGGCATTACTTCCAAGAGGAGGATACAAAGAGCCGGTGACTTCCATTTGCCTCTCTTCTCACTCTCTTGCTGGCTTTCCCTGAGGGAAGCCAGCTGCCATGCTCTAAGCAGGCCTGTAGAGAAGCCCCTCTGGCAAGGAAACTATCTCCAGTCAACAACAGGCAAGTACACAAGGCCCTGGGAGCAAAGGCCATGAGGAGGAGCTGCATCCTGCCGTGAGTAAGCTCAGAGGCCTCTCCCAGTCTTGCTCCACCCAACACCTCAGTCGCATCCTCGTGAAGACCCCGAGCCAAAGGCACCAGCTAAGTTGTGCTTGGGTTCCTGAACCACAGAAGCTTTGAGATAAACATTTATTGTTTTAACTCAGTAAGTTTCGGGGTAATTTGTTGCATAGCCATAGATAACTATGTAACACATAAAATATGACTAAACTTCTGATTAATTTTATGATAATATATTTATTGTATTAATATAATATGTAATATAATTAATAATATTAACATGTAGGTTTTCTCTCCTTTTGAGATTTTATACATAATCATATAAATATAGGTATTCAGTCATGCTTATAATGGAAGTAAGGATATATTGTGAACTGTGAGGAGTTTGGCATGTCATTAATTTAGCCCAGAAATTAGTAGCTCACAAGGACATTTAAATCTACAGAAAAAAAGTCTTTTTTCCCCCTCACTATTCTATTGACAATTATCACAGTAGTCTATGTGCACTGGTATGAGTATGCATAATTTTAACCTGAATCATATCTACAGTAATACATTTTATTGAACATTACTGAACTTCTTATTCAATTTGTTATTTTGTTTCTTTTATCATGTTTGATTAATAAGGAAACTGTTGAAATAATTTTGAGATAATTAAAATTTGGAGAATTCCAACCAAATCTATTTTTTATATTAACTTGCCACTTAACACAGCAAGGAAGCAAATCTTTTTATACCTTATGGCCATTTAGAAAACCACAGTTAGTTGGGCTTGGTGGTGGTGCATGCCGGTAATCAAAGTACTTGGGAAGCTGAGACAGGAGGATCACAGGTTCGAGGTCAGCCTTGGCAATTTAGCATTACCCTGTTTCAAAATAAAAATTAAAAAGGGCTAATGAGGGCAGGCAGCTCAAAGGAAGAATGCCCCTGGGTTCAATCCCTAGTACCAAAAAAAAACACATAATAAAATGAAACAAAATAAAACAACCCCTTAAAAAAACAGTAAAACTGGGTGCAGTGGTGCATGCCTATAATCCCAACTACTTGGGAGGCTGAAGTAGAAAGATAGCAAGCCTGAGGACAGCCTGGGCAACTTAGCAAGATCATGTCTCAAAATAAAAAGGGGTAGGTGTGTAGCTCACTGATAGAGCACCCCTGAGTTCAATCCCTAGTAACACACACACACACACACACACACACACACAGCAAAAGAAGGAAATCTACCATTAGTTTAGGTATAATATCATTAAGAGTTTTATTATTTGGAACTGAAATTTGGCATAGACAAGATGGAAAAAGTGCTGTTTTAAAAAAAAAAAAAACAAAGAGATGTGTTATTGAACTTACCTCTCACAAAGGCACAGAGCTGAGTTTGCTTTCCAAGAGAGTCAGAGAAATATTTAGAAACAGTTATGTTACTTAAACTATTCAGGAGCATAAAAAAGAGAGAGAGAATGCTTCCCTCTGTATATTTATGAAGCTGGAATATCTCTGAGAGCCAACAGGACAGAATGAACTAACAGTTTGATGACAGCGTGCATGAGGCTTCCAGAGAGCAGAGCAAAGAACCTCCCAGAGCGGTAGAAGAGAGACTTTCAGAACATTTTTACTTTAGAATCCACAAACTCTGGTTAACTGCTCCAGAGAATGATTTTATACTTTCTGAACAGTCATTGACAATCAAACCAGTCCTGATACTACTGACAATGTATGCTGTTGCAACTCAAGACCCACTTGATTTCTACTTTTTTCATTAAATGCTAAATTCTGGCAGCAGTGATAGAATCTGAAGTTCTAGCTCATTATTATAGAACAAAATAAAGTGGGGAGATTTCCCTCATATTTCCTTATTTCATAGTTAGTCCCTTGGCTTGGGACCACCAATAGAAAGTTGATGTTTTCCATGGAAGTTCACAGAAACCAGCTGAACAACAAGGCCCTTGTAATAAAGGTTTTCTATATGATGAAGTTATTTTTATTGAGAAGATAATCATATTCACCTGTGCTTTAAAATTTTCTAGGGTCTCTGTGTGTGCTAGAATTAAACTAAAGTAGCAAATGCACACACACACGCACACACACACACACACACACACATACTCCTGAACACAGGAGCACATGATTAATTTCAAAGGATTTCTAGGTACTGGGAAAGTGGATTCTAAGGGTCAGATACTACAGTAATAGAAAGCTATTTCTAGGTCTGTTTGGTTTTTAATATTTAATCTTCAATACTCAGCTGACTTAAAAAATTCATAAGAAATAATGCATGTCAGATACCAAATTCTATTACACACCGAAAACTCAGCTGTGGTCTTTCCTCCCTTCCTTCTCTTTCTTCTTGCCCGACACCTACAGCAAGGAATCAAGGCTGCTAGACACACTGGATGAGTCAAGGTACCGCGGCCCAGACAAGCTAAGCACTGGCTCTCTCACCACCACATAGACACAATGGCATCCAGAAACCACAGTCCTCCGCTTTCCCTGCCCCTGCCTTTTTTTTTTTTTTTAATTGTGGTACTAGGGATTGAACCCAGGGGCATTCTACATCCAAGCCAAACCCCCAGCCTTATTTTCTTTTTCATTTTGAAACAGGGTCTCAATAAGTTGTTGGGGGCCTCACAAAGTTGCTAAGGTTGGCTGCAATCCTCCTGTCTCAGCCTCCCAAGTACTGGGATTACAGCTATGCGCCACCAACGCCCTGGCTGCTTTCTTAATCAAATGGATGCAGAGAGCGCGCACGGAGAGGTTACCCGGGACACAAGCTCTGCCCTGAAACACCTTCAAGCCAGCATCCAGCTGCAGCGCTGCAGAGCTGATTCACGGCGGAAGAGGAAGACTCCGAGGGCAGCCAATCGAAGGCCGACCCAGGGAAAAGTCACTTGGCACTTACAGGAAGCGGTCTAATTATGTTACTGTAATCCCTGGGCTTGCATTTTTCAGCCACCTCAACACGAACTCACAGACTTCAACGATTATGTAATTACGGAAAACTTCACAACAAACATGAAGATGCCTTCTGGAGGCCACATTGGAGACTGGGATGTGCATCAGAGCGTGGGAGGGAGGCACACTGCTCACAAAGGGGAGAGCAAAGAGATTTATTGAACTTAAAAGGCCACATTTTAAAAGGGGCCTCTAGCAGACCTCCCTTTTCGTGTGCACATTTTTTGCACCTGCAACTGTTTGTGGGCTCGAAAGCAAGAGCCCTCCCCCTTCTCCCAAGAGATCGTGCTTTAATGCCTTGGCCCCAAATGTGTCATTTTCCTGCCAGGGGGGAGAAATCAAAAGAAACCAAGTTTTTAGAACTTTGCTGTAAAGAAAATAATAGTTCTGAAAAGGATTAGAGCCACATTTTCAGGTTAGACACAGTTGTTAGAGAAATGTCAGAAGGGAAAACATTCCTCTTCACTTTCTTTCCTAACTTGAAGTTCTTGGTTGCATGGGGTTCTGGGTGACATCTGTAGCTTCCATTTCAGTGTGGGCTGCAGCAGGCTTTTGACTCTGCAGCGTGTAACTGCACTCAGACCCCCGTGTTCAAAGTCAAGACTCCAAATGGACCTTCCTGATTCTTCACAGAGAAAATGCCATATAAATCATTTCCATTAAAACGAACCTTTGATACCCTAAGAGAATTGTGGAATTTTGATAATGATGCTCATGAATGAAGTGCTGACAAATGGTCTTGCTTTAGATGGTGTTTGTGGGTAGGGCTCGGGTGAGAGCTGGGATCAAAACTTGATTTGGGCCATTGATCCACTTCCTCCTTCCCCCACCACCCACCTCATATATTGAGATGAAAGTTAGAGCACAAAGCTCCTTTTAAACCATTATGAACTGTTCTAGTCAATGTGGCATCTGTGAATTTTTAGAAGACTGGCCAAGATTTGCCCAATTATTTCTCCATCCTATCCCAGGAGTAGAAAGTTTCAAATCAAGGGTCATAATTGAAACAAAAATGTTATGTTCATACGAGGTAGAATGCATTACTAAATAGATGGAAAATACAATAAAGCCCCTTAGCATATATAATAGCAGAAGGATGAACTTGATTGAACAGATTAGAGGAGCAGATGCAGATCAAATAAATTTAGCTCTCTTTGGTTTAACTTGGGAGACACTGAGGATTTTTCCTATGGTACAAATCTTGAATGTTGAGGCTATAGGCATTTTCATATATTTTGTAAAACACTAGTGAGTCATATGGTCAGGTAGCTGGAGGTTTTAAAAAGGTAGATGTATTAATCTCAATTAGGGGAAATAAATTGTTGTCTCACCTGGAGAGAATGATCCTTTTTCTTCTCATTGTATAGTTCGATGTAGTTTGGAAATAGGTAGGTTTGGGATGCCAGGTTCCTGTAGAGCTAAGCCCATGATGTTCTTTGGTTCAGTAGCCTCATGGAAAATGAAGAAGAAAAATTTAAGGGGTTTGTTTGTTATCACTGGCTACTGAGTTGAGTTTATACAGAGAGATTTACTGATGGCATAGGACAAGGGCAGGGAGTGGTTAGAGGGGAGACACAGGAAGGCTGGGGTCTCAAGAATAAAGTAACAGGATTAGAGAAAACAGCGGGAGGGAAAAAGAGGTGAGGTAAATGTAGGAGGTGAGCATGAAATGGTAATTGACACTGGCATCGGGCCACTTAGTAGAGAGAGTAAATTTTTACTTAAACATTCGTTGGCCCAAGCTCAATGGGTGGAAAGGGCCAGGCAGGAAGCCCGCCTTGAAAATGTCTGGAGAGGAGCTTTAGAGTCACGAGAAGCCAGGGCGGGTATGCTGGGAGGTTTCCTCTCCGCACAAGTAGGTTTCCCAAGAAAGTCTTATTTTAGGGATCTGCTCTTGAATTAAGTAATTCTCCCTTTGATGGTCTTATATCCACGGAAAGGAAAGGATGAGGAGGAAATTCTGAGCCAAGGGCATTAGTGGCTCCACTGAGATGATTACTTGTGAGAAATCTTTTGGGGGGCTGACACCCTTGGGGCTGTAGTCAAGACTCCAAGGTCTTCCCATTCCAGTGCCATCTAGGCTCCAAATACTCAGGTCCCTGTTGGGGGCATTATATCTGGCAGTGGGATCCTAACACATCTGTCACTTTGCAAAGCTTGTTTTATGGATGAATTTCTTCCCCCTTGGCATGTACAAAGAATAAAGAATGAAAAAAGATCAGTGGAATGAGACCTCGGTGAGTCGGGACAGTTTAATTACAGTTTCATTTGGAGGAGAGAAAGAACAGAGATCCTTTGCTTTTTTTTTAATCTATTTTTCTTCATTCTCTGAGCAGTGCATCATTTGGATGTGTTGGCTTCAGCATTTTGGCAGCTTCAGCCCCCTCCCAGCAGGCAGAGGGAGGTCTTTCTCTGGCGCCTCCCATTGGGACCCTAGGGGGACATTGGGACCCCAGGATTCCTAGCAGGGAGCTCCCCAAGGGTTGCCCCTTCTCTAAGTCTATGAAACTGGAAAATAAAATTAAAGCCTGCAGATTTCATCTCCCACACAATGAAGGAAGTGTACCAAGGGTTTGAAATGTGCTCACCTTCACTACCCAGCATAGAAAGAAGAGATTGGAAAAATAGGGGGCATAAAGAGGTGCCAGGAGAAGGGATCTCTTCTTTCCATGATGGCAGATGTCTCTGACCTGTTTTTGAATCATGCTCTTTTTGTCTTTGGGTCACTTCTTTCTTTCATCTTGACACTATGGGGCTGTGGAGTTTTAAGGATTAAAGCTTCTTTTGGAGGTATCACAAGAAGGCAAATTGCTCAGCAATTGCTGAGTGGCCACTTGAGACACCCCCCATCCCGTCCTTGGACAGCCCTCCTTCTGAAGAATGGCCTGATTTACCCATATCTCTGTCATAACCCAGAGGCTATTAACAACTCTCCCCTTGCCCCACCTTCTAGATTATCTGTCTGGAGTTGGGAAATTCCACTAGCCACTTCCTGAAAACAAACTTTCTACCCTGAGTCTGCAGATGACAGCTAGAGTGCGCCAGTCAACGCTGCTCCGTTGCATATGGTAGTGGAGGAGCACCAAGTCTTCTTTGGCTGGCACAGCCCCTCACTCCTTCCCTGTCCTAATCTAGCCCCTGCCCATTTCATGGATTTTTCAACATTTCCCTTGATTCACAAGAAATGGCTATTTCTCCTTTGCAGTGAAAAGTCAAATTGATAATCCCTCAAATAGTACCAGTAATTACAGACAAAACAAAAAGTGAATCATTATGGATTTACAGTTCAGGTTTGTAAGCCTGTCAACAGTATTTATTAAGTGACTGATGTGTACAGGGAGGGCCTGGTGGTAGGAGATATTTTTGGGAGATTTTAAAACAACAGTAACAACAACCAACAGATTATGGGCCTGCTACAAGGTTTGGAACACTTGGGAGTATAAAATTTGTGTAGGTTTCAGAAATTAATCATATAATACAATATCTAAATGACAAAGGAAATCTTTAAAATATCTTGCTTCCACATAAAAATCATATTAATATATTTGTTCACCACAAGTCATTCCAGGGTATAAAAATTCAGTGAAATGTTCTTTTGATTTACCTACTCACACATCAAAATAAAAGGAAAAATACATTAAGACTTGGTATTTATTTGTCACTGAAACTAAGATTAAAATCTTGGTATACTAAATACATGTATTTTTAAAATATAATGCTTCTCTGTCACATTAATAGAAATAATTACTCTTAAGGGGCCATAGGTTATATTAGTTTGTCATTTTGATGGTTCTGAATCAGAAAAAAATGTTAATGAATTAAATCCAAAGACAATGTAAAAGAGCAAACCAAAACTCTTTTGCTCTGGGGACTAAATCTCAGGCAGGTCCAGTGGGAGGATTTTCAGAGCGTTGCTCAGACAGACAAGGTAAGAGAAAGAAAGTCCTGAAGGTTGTTTGGTAGAAAGAAATACTGAAACCTAAGAATGTTAGGTCTGAAGAAAGAGTCTTTTCAAACACAACCA
This sequence comes from Glis glis, assembly GCA_004027185.1. Classification (NCBI taxonomy): domain Eukaryota; kingdom Metazoa; phylum Chordata; class Mammalia; order Rodentia; family Gliridae; genus Glis; species Glis glis. The sequence continues at coordinate 2,877 of PVJS01041991.1, read as the reverse complement.
TCTTGGAGAAAATTCCATCTCCCCTCCTTAGTGATTCATCTTATGACAGTTTTATGTTTGCCATGTGTAAAAGAGAAATAGTTCTGTCAGACTTCTAAGGGAAGGTGCTACTCAGCGGACCATTGGGAAGGACCTACCAGCCCATCCTAGTTTTGAAACTGGTTGAAGGCAGGAGGGAACTAATGTACCTCACTTGAAGGAAACTCAGCGTCAAAGCATCCCTAAGGCTGGCAAGATCTTGACTCCTCTTTCTGATATATGGGTTTCTGCCTGGTAAGACCTGGCCCCTGGGGAATTCCTGACTCTGGTGCTGGGCCTGAGTCACCCCCAGTAACCTGCCCATTCCCACAGTTCCTCTGAGCCTGTTGGTTGGGCGCCTTCCCAGTGAGTGGGGAAACACTCCCATCTGTTTCCAATGTCTGCTACTCTGGCTTGGATTGGTGCTACTGTCTACCTCCCCAAATATTTCCCTATCCTCTGCGTGCCCTCTTGGCACTTAACAATCATAATTTCATTCGCGGAGTGTGGCAGGCACCATACTGAGCACTTCACAGGTATTATCTCAGCTAACCCTCCAACAAGGCCAGGAGAGACACTATCACTCCCATTTCATAGAATTGGAATCTGAAGCTTTACAGGATTAACTTGCTAGGAAGCATTGAAGCTAGGACTCAAACCTAAATCTCTCTTATTCCAGAGAGGCGATGGTGTGAGTGACAGTGATACCATCTTTTCAATTATGTGGATACCTGCACTGGGGCTATCTCTTCTCTATCTGTGCTGGACAAGTCTAGTCTAGTCTAGGCAGTGAGAAATCACTGCCCATATATTTTGAAATATAATGAGCTCCTTCTGATTTTGTCATGTGTTTTATAAATAAATGTACTTTCGTTCATCAACAACATTCTCACTTTTTTTTTCTACTACCATAACTACAATTACATCCTAAAAGACATTTAAGAATCGCATAAGGCCGGGCGTGGTGGTGCACGCTTGTAATCCCAGTACTTTGGGAGGTGGAGACCGGAGGATCCGGGTTCACGGCCAGCCTCAGCTCTCTCTCTCTCTCTCTCTCTCCTCTCTCTCTCTCTCTCTCTCCCTAGTGAGGCCCTCCGCAACTTCGTGAGACCCGGTTTCAAAAATAAAGCATAAAAACAATAGGGCCGGGGGTGTAGCGCGGAGGTAGAATGCCCCTGGGTTCAATCCCCGGTACCCCCCCCAAAAAAAGAATTGCATAAGCATTTAGAAAGGGCACAATGCAAAGTCCCAAAAAAGACATCATAAAAACCCCTCGGCTAGACATCATCAAAGGAAAACGATGGAAAATTTCTAAGCGGAAGTTTTCTGAGAGTGTTTATGTGACAAAGAAGTCAGGAAAATATGGCATTGTTGTGACTCTCTTCATCATTTCAGGATCTGAAGTGATTCAGAAAGAAAGACAGTCCAAAGGAAGATGGACTTCCAAGGGATGTGACTCAGAGGAGGAATATAAAAGGAGAAGAGCGGCTTGTCAGATGGACAATGGGCTTTTATTTGAAGCATATGGAGGATAGCAGAGGTGGAAGGGAAGAAGGGAACAAAGAGGGTAGAAGAAGCAGTTGCTGACTGGGGCTAGTGAGGGGGTGGGGTGGGACGGGACAGAGAGCAAAGGAAATGAGTGAGGAAGGGCGCAATACAGGAGACCTTTGTGTATGAAGTCGAGAAAGAAACGCCCTGATCTTAGCATCTTGAAAAACTTTGCCCATTTATTAACATGAATGAAAATAACTTCTCCTGATGCTTCTTCCGAATACCCCGAAGAGCTTCAAAAGCTTCCTGCTTATGGTGTACATTAGCCAGGAGAAAATCTTAATCTTCTTTTCTCTGATAGGCAAAAGATAGAGTTTCCAATCTCACAAAGGGATGGTTTCTGGAAAAAGACACGAAGAGTGGGTTTCCTAAAAGAGATACCCAAAGTTTATTTTTTTTTTGAGCTAGTATATTACCAGTAAGCCTCAAGTACACACACACACACACACACACACACACACACACACACTCATGTGTGCAAAATCCAGGCAAAAGGGACTGGCTTCCTCATCTGGTTCATTTCACTGTCTCTACAAGGACATGGTCATTCCTTTAGTGCTACTTATCAGTCCTCAAATAAAAATCTGTGGATGACTTTTCCTCTATCTCCGAGGAAATGCCTGTATCAGAAATCTCTGTTTACAATACCAAGTGCCTCAGAAAATGCCATCTGGTGCTCTTGAACCTCGGATTCTTATACGAGTTTATCCTGATGAAATCCTTAGCATTTTCCTGAGGCTTTTTTTGCCTTCCTGCCAAATGTTAATTGATACCTGTTCCTGTAAGTCTTGAATTCTCCTTTCCCAGCTGTAGAGATCAGCCTGAAGGGCTTTTTTTTTTTTTTTTCTAAACCCTTTCCCCGAAATTCTGTCCTGGTTCCAGCGCTGAACTGAGCCCTCTCCCCAGGCTCTGCAGTTTTTGAGTTTCTTTTGTTGAGGCCCTCGCGCTGTGTTCTTCATCCCCTTCCTTCATTGCTTAGCTTCCCATCTTCCTTGAGTACCTCCACTTGAGAGAACTGACCTGCCTTCTTGGCTGTTTAAAGGCTGGCAAAAGCCGGGCGTGGTGGCGCACGCTTGTAACTCCAGTACTTTGGGAGGCGGAGACCGGAGGATCCGGGTTCACGGCCAGCCTCAGCTCTCTCGCTCTCTCTCTCCCTGTCTCTCTCTCTCCTCTCTCTCTCTCTCTCTCTCTCTCTCCTTAGCGAGGCCCTTCGCAACTTCGTGAGACCCGGTTTCAAAATAAAGTATAAAAAATAGGGCCGGGGGCGTAGCGCGGAGGTAGAATGCCCCTGCGCTCAATCCCCGGTAC